>JAIUZE010024527.1:0-15368 GCA_022085475.1 Heliosperma pusillum | reverse complement strand
TCTGGCCAGAATCCCGAAATCACATTTTCCAGTTCGACATGCGATAAACGTTTCGCATCCAAGACTCGGTCTTACACTAGACGCCGAGTACCCCAAATTCGGTAGATCAATTCACTAAAGAGGCGGAAAAGAGCTCAAGCCTCATAACATGCGGTACGCTACATGCAAATAACACCACCTCGCAAGTACACAACATTTGACGGCCGGGTCGATCAACGCATAGCGTTCAACTCCCCACAACGTCGTCGTATGCCCACTACACATGCAATTAAGCAGTAGGATACCTCTCCGTTCCGACATTCCAGCCTTACGAACGGGAAGGTAGCCAAGGGAATGAGAATACATAGCACAAGACAAAATAGTGCTCAAACCGACTCATTTGTAAAAACCGACTCAAAGTGGGAACATATCGAAAACCGTCACCAAACATGTGATACATGCGAAAGAGATATCAAATATTCAAGTCATGAATATTATAAGACATTACGTAAAATCATATGATAAACCGATCATGCGAACTATTATAAATTACGAATTTTTAGAAGTTGAAGGAAAAATATACAGCCGTGTTCCAGGCCGGGCAGGAGACCGGCGGCCGGTGGGCCGGCTCAGAACACAGGCAAAATCCCAAAAACAGAGAAAAGGGGTCTGGGCCAGTCAGTCGACCGGCGGCCGGTCGACCGGCGGCCGGTCGACCGGCTCAGGCAATCATACCAAATCAAAGCTTCCTTCACTGATGTGTTCCAGGCCGGTGGGTTGACCGGTGGCCGGTTGGCCGGCCTGGAGCACCTCTTCCTGCAAAACCCAGTTTCAGAAATGGGTTTCTGGAGTGTTCTCAGCCGGTGGTCAGACCGGCGGCCGGTCGACCGGCTGGGAACACTTCTTCACCCGAGAGCTTCCAATTCTCAACCAATTCATTTCAAAACTCAATTATACTTCCAATAATCATCAACAATCAACATATACCATCAATATTCATCATATAACATCATTCATTAATCATAACATGGATTCTAATCTTCCTAATCGTATTCAAATACGATTTTCTAGCATATAACATGTAAAACACGTAAGTAATACCGAGTAACCCTTCACCGTTACCTTCTATGCGTCTCTAATGATCGTCAAGCTTCTCTTCTATAAGGAAATAGTCTTTGTCGGGATCTTGGAGGTCGCCACCTACAATTAGATCGCAAAAAGATGAATAAAGTTCATCTTGAGAAAGACGGGAAATTTGAAAAGCGAGAAAGACGATGATTTTAATATCAATACGGATAGAAGAAGGTACGGGATGAAGAATAAGACGAATTTACGTAAATTCTATCGAGTAACGAAGAAACTACGCCAATTCTAAGCTTGAAATCAAAGAGGGAAAAAAAATGAGATTTCTTAAGGGAGAAGAAAGTTGTGTTTGTTTGATTTTGTGCTTAATGAAGAATTAGGTTAAGGAAGGAGTAGTGTGAGTTGTGTAGGAAAAGTCAAAGACGATTTCCAAAGTCCAGAAAAGTCAAACTAGACTTAAGACGGCTCTTTCATGAAATCTCGCAGAATTTCCAAATACGAACTCGGAAATTCTAAATTCGACTCGGAACTTAAAATTATAATTTAAAACTTAAAATTACTGAAAAGATTGCGTAAAATATTTCTACTAGAAAAATAGGGTACATTTCCGGGTGTTACATTTTACGTAAGATTTAATAATTCACATGTTAAAAGCTTTATTAAAATAACATGTAATGAATATGTTGATTTTATGTCTATGTGATAAAGACTCTGCTTCTAGCCGGTTTGATCCAACGGGTTTGGTCAAACTAAGATCTAGTCAGCCCAGATTTGACTGATGACCCGTCGCGGGACTCGGGTCGGGGATTTGTCTTCAAGTAAGGTTGTATTTAATTAATGAATTAGCCTTAGTAGATATAAGGCGATATGTTATTTGATTATGATTTATATGCAATTAGTCACATGTTAGGAAATTGTTTCCGTGACTGTTTGATTATATGGTTGGTGTCGTGTTGACTAAGTACCCATAGAGAATTATGAGTATATGGCGTCTTGACCATTCTAATTCTAAATGAGTATCTTGGACCATGACATCGATAGGCCGTACTATCTTTAACGAGTATATGTTCACCACTGATAGCGTTTGTGTCACTGGCTGGGGCCTTTTGATACCAAGCCGGGGGCATGGCATCCTAAGAGTTCCGCTTTGGGAAGGGAGCCAGCTTAAGTACTAGCCATCTCTGTTTAGGGGGTCGCCTATCAGAGTTTCTCATGTACGGTTATGTAATGAGACAGGGAATGGGGTAGCTGTTGTCGCTAGGTCTGATCAGACTAGGGATTAGGATGTTTTCCTACCTTGTGGTATAGCCTCGAGTTACAGAAGTCGACTATTGACTGTCCTAAGAACTTATGCCTGTTTGTAGAAGTATTGGTCTTTCATGTTTGATGCTTCTATGAGTTTTAGAAGGTGAGATGCAAGCCGGCTAAGATTGATAGAGTTTGGATTACCGATTGTTAACTGATTCACATGATTACGTGTTGATTAGGGTTTGAGTGTATCACGGCCATGGTTCTGAGAGGAACCTCTGAGCTAGCATACCAGCTTCCCTACCTCGGGTTATAGTTTATTATCGGTTCACATGATAGCTTACATAATAGGTTATATGTTAGTTAATTGTTTCATAACATGAAAAGCATATCATATATGTTAAGTTTTTGTATTTTCCATATACATTGCTTTTATGTTATTCATGTTTAATTAAACTCGACATTTCGTGGCTGGGAGACCTCGGAGTTACTCCCCACTGACTGTGGCTTCCGTGTTTATATTTAATGCGGTCGAACAGGTGGTGAATGCATATTTGGGGTACATTGACGAGCTAGCGAGCGAAGTATTTACCTTGGACCTATATTCGGGTCATAGTTTGTATATTATTATACACTCTTTTATTTCCGTATTTATACGGGAGATATGTCTCCCGTCTTGTATATTTCTTTTGTAGAATATTATTTCCGTATTGTAATGACCCTTTTATTTTATGACACCTTCGTATATGTTTTATTATCTTTTATGTATTTAAATAATTTTTTTTCTTTCCGCAAATTTGAGGGTGTCACAGTTACTAACTTGAAATTTCAAGTATATTTAACATATAGACTCGTAATAGAAAGAAAAGACACGGATACTACCCAATAACTTAAAATCATATTTAAGTCTAAGGCCCTGTTCTTTTGGACTTAAACTCAGCCCCTTTAAGTTCAGTTTAGCTCTTATAAGTTCAGTTCAGCTCCTGTAAGTTCAGTTCAGTTCAGTTCAGCTCCTATAAGTTAAGTTCAGTTCAGCTCCTATAAGTTCAGTTCAGTTCAGCTCAGCTCAGCTCCTATAAGTTCAGTTCAGCTATTATAAGTTCAGTTCAGAAAAATTCAATTCTTACAAACTAAGTTCAGAAAAGTTATACGGAATATATTATTTATGAAAACCTATATAAAAACATTTGACATTAATTAGTGGAATGACATTTGGTCAATTGAAAAAAGGTGGGTGTTAAAAAATACGCCCCGAATGTCACAAAAGTATCAAATGTCTATTATTGTTTTATACATTCACACTCCATAATTTTATAAGGATGCATACTCTTGAAATACCTATTATACAACATGACGTGAATATTTAAGGAACAGTAGATTTGAGCATGTTTGATGATAAGCGGAAAAAAACCATGTTCAAGGTACGAAACAAGATAGTAAAAAACATTTGGCGAGGCAATAGATTCGTTGTTACGAGTGATAGTGAAGATAAAGAAGAAAGTGATGAGCAAGATGATGATATGGAAATAGATGGTTAGAAAACGATGTAATATGTGATTTATTTTTTTATCGTAATGTAAACGTAATAATGTATTTGAACAAACCAATGTACATAAATCGGAATTATGCTATTATCTTACCTTACGTTTTAGAGTATACTTTTTTTTTTCTGACAGTCCTTTCCAAAAGATAAAGATACAGATAAAGATGATGTCAACGTAGTAATCTATTTGAACAAACCAATGTATATAAATTGGAATTATGTTATTATCTTACCTGTAATAAAGTTCAGTTTAGTAAATTTTAGATTCTATAAATTCTTCAATTAAGTAAAATTAAGTTCAGAAAATTTCAGATCCTATAACTTTAGTTTAGTTCAGTTCAGCTCCTATAAGTTCAGTTCAACTCCTATAAGTTCAGTTAAGCTCCTATAAGTTCAGTTCAACTCTTATAAGTTAAGTTCAGTTCAGCTCCTATAAGTTCAGTTCAGTTCAGCTCCTATAAGTTAAGTTAAGTTCAGTTCAGCTCCTATTAGTTCAGTTCAGCTCCTATAAATTCAGTTGAGTTCAGTTCAACTTTTATAAGTTCAGTTCAGCTCTTATAAGTTCAGTTCAGTTCAGTTCAGCTCTTATTCAGCCCAAAAGAACATGGCCTAAATTAAACCTAAGTTTAGTTCAGTTTAGTTCAGCTCCTATAAGTTCAGTTCAACTCCTATAAGTTCAGTTCAGTTCAGCTCCTATAAGTTCAGTTCAGTTCAACTCCTATAAGTTAAGTTAAGTTAAGTTAAGCTCCTATAAGTTCAGTTCAGCTCCTATAAGTTCAATTTAGTTCAGTTCAGCTTTTATAAGTTCAGTTCAGCTCTTATATGTTCAGTTCAGTTCAGTTCAGCTCCTATTCAGCCCAAAAGAACAGGGCCTAAATTAAAACTAAGTAAATAATATTAATAATAATTAAGTAATAATAGAATCTAATTTCAAATTTGGCGGGTGTTACAATCATCCATCCTTTTAAAATTTTTCGTCCTCGAAACTTAAAGTGAAAACAACGATACTTTAATACAATAGACTCGGTTACTTGTCTCGCATCAAATTTTCTGTCTCCTAAGTCACTTCTTCCACAATTCCACATTTCCATTACACTTTAACTAGAGGCACCACTTTGCTTCGTAACTTCTTATTTTTCTTATCCAAAATCCTATTCGGTATTTCTTTGAAAGTCAAACTAGGCTCGAGCTCGGGGACATCATTTTTCAATACATGGCTTAGATCGCTAATGTACTTCCTAAGTTGAGAAACATGTAAAACATTATAAACTTTGCCTGAATTCGATGGCAAATACAATTTGTAAGCCACAACACCAATCCTTTTTATAATCTCAAAGGGTCCAATGTACTTTGGACTCAACTTTGTTCCGTTTTACTCCAAACCGTTTCACACCCTTCATAGGAGACACCTTCAACAAAACCTTGTAACCAATTTCAAATTCCAATTCGCGTGTCGACATAAGACTTTTGGCGATCTTGAGCGACATTCATCCTCTCACGGATGATCTTCACATGGTCAATTGTTTCCACAAGACTGTCGAGACCCAAATCACGAACATCACTTAATTGGTTCTAACAAACGGGGCTACGACACTTTCTCCCATAGAGATCTTCATAGGATGCTGATAAGTGAATATTTGTATGATTTTAACCCCCAATTTAGCTCGGTTTTGTATGTCATTTGTGCTTTGTTAAGCCATTTTATGAGCTAATATCGTCTTCTAGGCGAATTCCTATGTTCTAACATGTTTTGTAGGGAAAGTGACGTTTCTACGCTCTTTTTCTATATTCCCGAGCATTTGCCTAGAACCCGACGATTTGAGAAGCAAGCTTGACCAAGTGAAAGGCATTTCAAGAAAGTTCACTAATTCAAAAGAGAGAAGAAGTAAAGACAGTTTCGCAGTTGTCGGAAGATCAATCAGTTAGGTGAAGAATTCATCGCTTTATATCAAACCCTATCAACAAACCCGACTCAAGAGGTCAAGGGGGATGTTGGAAGTCAAGTCATATGCAAGGGGAGATGAAATGAGAGTCAAAGGACCAAGATCACAACTTACCCGATCGGGTAAGTGGTGTACCCGATCGGGTATCCCTGCTGCTTCGAGCAAATTGCTTCAACTTCCTCCTTTTGTCCTATATGTTCAATGCTCGACCCCTTCCCCACGAAACCATAATGCTATATAAAGGATGCTCCAGCCACTCTTGTCAACACATCCTCTTTACAATAATCTCTTCTCTTCTTAAACTTCTGTTTAGATTAGGAGGAGGGAGAACTAGCCTCCCTTCTCTCATTTCTTTATCTTTAGTTCTTAGTTTATTTCTGTCCTTTCTATATCAAAATCTTAGCTTAGATCAATAAGAATTTCAACCTTTGTAATCTACTTTGTTGGGTTCAAGTGTTGTAATTCAAGGAACATATTCTATGCAAGGGATTTCTATTATTGTTATCACTTTCATTGTTGATCGTCACCTAGGTATTCCTATTTTATCCTTTGTTTAATGTCCTTATTGTTTTCCATTTGATTGTTATTTTCTATCCATGTTATCTTAGATTCATTTTAGTACCGTTATAATCGTCGTTTCATTTCCTAAATTGTCAATTTAGCGTCGTTATTATCACCACATAGAAAGTCTTAAAATATTGTCAAAATCAACTAAACATGTCTATCCTAGTTTTCATTGTTAATATCATCTTAGATTTAGACATCGCCATGAGTGAGTAGTCACCTTTCTAGGGTGTAGCGTAGCCATGTTAGGTTGATTAAAAGATGATAATTGGATAAAAGAAATTGTGCTTTTAAAACATTGTGTCTATGCATGTTTGGACTATAACGATAGTTAACGATTTCTGGCCGAAAATCATTGACTAAAATGGAATTCTTTTCCAAAGTAGAGATACGTGAATTGAATAGACAAAGCATGACATGGTGGATTAAGACATAGTAAATTGCCTAAAAGCCTGCTAGACCATCTGATCTATGATTGTAATTAACACATCATTCTTACGAACTCACAATGAATTATTTGCATGTTCCATATCCAATTGCATCAATATGTTAATCTACATGTGTGAACCTACTTCCCTAGATGCTTTTCATCATTGTTAATTCATCATTTGCTTTATTGCTTTCATCTTCAATTGCTTTTATTTTGTTTTCATTTATGCCTTTTGTTAGTTTAGACATCATAATCCCAAAACCCAGATATTCGTTAGATAAGACCAAATTGCGAGACATTTTGTAACACCCGGAAATGTACCCTATTTTTCTAGTAGAAATATTTTACGAAATCTTTTCAGCGAATTTAAGTTTTAAATTAGCTTTTTATGTTTCGAGTCGAATTTAGAATTTCCGAGTTCGTATTTGGAATTTCTGTGAGATTCCATGGAAATCCCGTCTTAAGGCGAGTTTGACTTTTCTTGACTTTTGAGTCGAGTTTGACTTTTCTTGACTTTCGAGTCGAGTTTGACTTTTCTTGATTTTTAAGTCGTCTTTGACTTTTCTTGAATTTTAAGTTGTCTTTGACTTTTCTTGAATTTTAAGTCGTCTTTGACTTTTCTTGAATTTTAAGTCGAGTTTGAATTTTCTTGACTTTGGAACCGTCTTTGACTTTCGTTGACTTTTTCCTATATATACTCCCCCTTAACCCTAACTCACCCTCATTTATCTTCTTCTTCCTCTCTAGTAAACACCCAAAAACCCTAGCCTCCATACTTGCTCAAACTTAGAATCATCGCTACTCCTTCGTTACTCGCTCAAATTCTCGTAAGTTCGTCTTAATCTTCCCCTCTTATCTTCCTCTATCCGTATTGGTAATAAAATTACCGTCTTTCTCGTTTTTTAAATTATCCGTCTTTCTCAAGGTGAATGATATTCATCTTTTATTATCTAATATTATGTAGGTGGAGATTAGGAAAGCTTAGTAACCGTTTAAAGACGCGAAAAGGTAACGGTGAAGGGTTACTCGGTATCATTTACGTGTTTTATATGCTTTATATGCTAGGATTCGTATTTAGAATACGATAAGTAAGTTAGGAATTATGTTATGGATAATGATTGTTGTTATTTGATGATTGTTGATGATGAATATTGATTGTTGATAGTTATTAGAAATGATTATGAGAATTGGAAATAAAAGGATTGAATTTATGTTGAAGGTTCTCGGGTGAATTGGTGACACATCTCACGGTCGTGAGATGGCATGTCACGGTCGTGAAACCCCATTTCACGGTCGTGAAATACAAGTCACGGTCGTGACTTGTGCAGTTTCACTGCACTGACCCTTTTTTGTAGAATGATCATATCTCCTTCGTTACTTGCTTTTTTTGGGCTTGTGACCACTCGTTGGAACCGTAAGAGGATAAGCTATCACCTCGACTTGGAATTTCTGCATTCCCATATCTAGAACTCTAGTTATGACCGTTTGAAGTGGACCCTTGTTTTCGTTGGTTTCCAAACAACATTGTTTTGGAGAGGGGATCTATGTTTTTATTGATTATGCTTCATAAACTTGTTGTAATGCTTATGTATCATGTATTGACTCATGTTTATCATATTTAAACTTATATGATTCCCTATTCACATGTTTTGTGACAGTTTTTGGTATGTTCCCACTTTGAGTCGGTTTTTATAAATGATACGGTTTGAGCACTATTTTGTCTTGTGCTTTGTACTCTCATTCCCTTTGCTACCTTCCCGTTCGTAAGGCTGGAATGTCGGAACGGAGAGGTATCCTACTGCTTAAATGCATGTGTTAGTGGGCATACGACGACGTTGTTGGGAGTTGAACGCTATGCGTTGTTCGACCCGGCCGTCAAATGTTTTGTACTTGCGAGGTGGTGTTATTTGCATGTAGCGTACCGCATGTTATGAGGCTTGAGCTCGTTTTCCGCCTCTTTCGTGAATTGATCTACCGAGAATGTGGGTACTCGGCATTTATTATTATTTGAGCCCGAGTCTTGGGTGCGAAACGTGATCGCATATCGAATCGGAAAATGTGATTCCGAGAATCTGGCCAGGTTTAGATTAGGAGCCTTATCGTTCCTACCAGGAGGAAATGTGTCTACATAGGCGAAATGTAAGCATCGCGTATGAGTTCAGGGAAATGTGATCCCATGGATGCCTATTAATCATACTTGCCATGTACACGATGCTAGTGCGTTTCATTTACCGTGAGAGTGGTCGTTGTCGTGTCGTCGTCTTTGAATGCGTGATTTCATGATATTATTCATGGTCATTGCATGATTGGGCATCGTCGTTCTTGAATGCGTGATTTCATGATATTATTCATGGTCATTGCATGATTGGACACCGTCAATGTCCTGGTTCGTGAATGGATGATAATATGTTGGATTTGTTGTGATCATTGCATGACTTGACTTGGTTTGTCTGTCGAGTCTCAATCTTATCAAACTTATACCGCTAACGGTGAGATGCAAGCCCTAGTGAGCGTTTTCGGTTGCCTAAGAGTGTCTTTCCCGAGTCTTTGAATAACATGATGGTTTCGGATTTGATTTCCACATGATCTTATCATTATATATATTGGATTGCCTATCTATTCTTATCGTATCTCACATGTATATCTATATGTATGCATGCTTTACTTTTGTATCTCCTTCTATGTACGTTTAAGGTGATATGGCTGGGAGAACCCGGAGTTACTCCCCACTGATTGTGGCGTTCATGTTTTTCATGAATGAACAGGTTGCTTGCATGGATGGCTTTTTTGCTTGACTATTTTGGGTTCAAGTGTGAGCTAGCGGGCGTTGTCCCTGGATTAAAACACCTCTAGACGATTTTAGCTAGTTTGCTAAATACTTGTTCTTCGTTAACATTTTGAGAGACTCCGTCTCTTTGTTGTATTCCGTACTTAGTTTGTAATATTTTGACATTCCTCGTATTTTAAATCTTGCATGTATAAAAGTTTTTAAAACTTCATATTTCCGCTATATACTTCACATGCTTGTTTGTTTTATATTTCCGCATTCGCGAGGGTTGTCACAGTGGTATCAGACTTTAATCGCTCGCCGACGCAACACACGGAACCCTAACTTAAACTACTTGACCTTGAAATAATAGTGAGAGATGGGTAGAAATTAAGGACTTTACTTGGTAGTCTTTGGTGTACTTGATGTTTGTTAGGTTCTAACTTGTTTGTTGATTGTTTTGAGTGATGTTATGTTTATTTATATCTACCGTCTTAAGGTGGATCATTGTGTTACCTAGAAGAAGTATCCTCTACCGAATATTTGAAGATTGACAAGCCTAATTGAAGTGTATTTCTTCCTCATCTATGAATTCTCTCGTCCTTAATGTATTATGCTCTCTTCCTTCTATCTAGGTGCTTCTTTCTCTTCCATCTTGTTTGCCTCTTGGAAATTACTCTTGATAGTTCCTCCATCTTACCATTAGTATCCTTACCTTCCTCTTGTAACATTTTTTTTTGTGGATGCCATACCCATTTGTTTGTAGTATATTGTACTTGGTCGGAAGAATTTTGAATTTTGTGGAATATTAGTGATTGTTAGAATGAATTTGTGATTTGAGGAAAATGGTGTAGATCTAAATTCACCCTATATTGATGATTGGTTGTAACTCTAAGGAAAGGTAGTAAGATAAGTTTGATGATTTTAATGCTTGATGCTTGTCATGACAAATGTGTAAATAGTTCATGATATTCGATGGTGTAAGGTCGAATGAGTTGGCTATGACTTCTTAACTCATTATTAATTTAGTCTTTTGGACTTAGAAGCTTAGTATTGTTTTGAAGACCATGCGTATGATAGGTGAAATTGGTGTAAATAAGAAGTTTTGAATGGTATCTTAAGGTGCGAATTGCTTTTGAGATTTAGTGACGTCTTGTGGTTTCCTTTTGTGTATTTGTGAGTATAGGCTTGGTGGAAAAGCATTTGGCTATAGTTCTTGGATTTAAAGATATGATCTTATCTTATGGTATCGGAGACTTGTTTGAAGTAGTAAGGTTTCGTTGTGAGTTGAATCATATTGCTTGAGGATTATAGATATGAGCGAGATTCGATGATGTGATCTATGATGGAAATACCTTGAGATGTTAATGATGATGTTTGGCTTGATGTTGTACTTTGATAATAATGAACTCGTGGGCTATAGACTTGAAAATGGCCGAGTATAAGAGAGTATTTGTTAGTCTTTCAATTAAAGAAACCTTTGAGGTTGTGTTAAATATTTGAGCTAAAGGAACGTTATTATACTTGAGTTACAATTCCGCAATTGGGAATCCGTGTTATATGAAAGGGTGGATGAATTGGGTTGTAGTCGATTTATCAAATCTAGGTGTACCTTACTTTGATGATTGTACGTGGTACGATGGTCCCTTGTAAGAGACCTTTGTTTGGGATGAGTTACTTTACTATCACCCTAAGTCTGAAAGGAGAAACTTTGTGGATTAAATCTTAAACCCTTACTCATGCCATCATTCCTTTTCATTTCCATTCTTGAATGTTTTTGTCAAGATTGATCTTTAAGAAATTACAAGCTCGTACTTTCTTTCTTACTCAGATAGCTTCATAACTCTACTATCTGCTTTGTCTCTTTCTTGCCCTCGTTATTTTCAGCGTTCCTCTCTTTTAATCTCGTGCCTGATTTTATTCTCGTGTTCTCCTTGAGATTTCTTATCGTTTCCTATCTCGTTGCCGCTTCATCTTTTCCTTAGTGGATTGGATATTCCGTTTGTAAGGCTCAGAGAGTAAGAGTAATGTATTTTGGAATTCTTTAGTTAGAAGATGTGTCTTTGGATTGAGCAAAGTTCAGGTTGTATTTGATCATGAGAAATAAGACTTAAGCTCTAGGATGAATCCTAATAGTGATAATGTATCCTCTCTTGGTGATGTTAGATTCGGAGTTTGGTATTGTAGTGTTGTTTTGAGAATTGAGTTGATCATGATAATAGTTTGTTGATGTTGGGTATTATAACGGTTGCTTGGGATATCATTTGGGAATTAGATGTCTCTAATTGGTGGATTCTAAAAGAGACTTTGCTTTAGGGTAATTGAGTTGGTACCCAAAGTTTGAGGAGTTTTGTCATCAATGAAAATCGATTCATTTTGAGTTTTAGATGAAATAGATGATTTGAATGGTTGTTTGATTTCCAAGTGATTGGTCATTTGCGGTTTGGGATTAGTAATTCTCTTTTATTCTTAAGGAATCATAGTTTGAAATTGAGAAATGTTCGTTGCAAGCTTTGGATAATGAATGCTCGGTTGTTATGGATTATAGAGTTAGAATGGTGAACCCATTTATCTTGAGGATTAGTAACCTCCATAGTTTGCTAATGTGACTATTTATATTTGAGGCTTCGAGCGTAGTAATGATCGAATTAAGGATGTTATGGCGTATTAAAGAATCCTTATAACCGATAATGGATTGTGGATTTTCCCTTGTCGTGAGACTTTGGATGAGGCTAGTTGAATCTTAGATAATTGTGTTTGATGCTTTGATTGTGTTTGACTTTCGGGGATGAGAAAGTTCATTGTAAATTTAGGATAATGAGTTTGAAGTAAATTGGATTAAAGGATTTCATGGTAAGTCTCTTTCATGTGGATTGTTAGTTGTGGAGTCTACCGTGCCGATGACCCTTAGTAGATTCTAGTTGGGTTCGAATAATTGGGATTTGTTACTCGAAGTTTCGTGATTATGGAATATTTTTGTAGGATTTCTGATGATTGAAAATGATGAGTTGCAAATTGGGTAAATTGCCTTCTCTTGAGGATCTATTTTATTAGTAGAGATTTGTGATGTCGAATTCTTGTAGATATTCCTGCCGACTTCATCGCGATCTTCCTATCCATAAGAGTTCAATTTGTTTCGTTTTTGCGTGTTTTGTATTTATGTTGTTACCCTGAATTGTGTGTGAGATGTGCGACTCGCTCTATGTACGTGTAATGTCTTGTTATTTGATTTTATCTTTGATAAAACCTTCAAATTATCATATTGTATTTCTAATTTAACTTTTCAAAGAAGTCTAAAGATGGATTTTGTACCCTCTTTTTGGAGAAAATAGATTTCTTTCGCTTTTATATTTGGATTTTGCGTTTGGTTGGATGTTTGGACTTGTTATTGGAGACGTCTGGTGACTATTCCTGCACTTACTAACGTTTGTTTTGAATTTCGATTTCACTATTTCGACTTTAATTTGATTTGGATAATTAGAGTTCTCGTTCGCGACGGGCACTCTTGTGATTCGTAAATAAAGTTTCACACTTATGAAAATCTCTTTAAACCCTTTTCGAGAATAACCTCGTTTCATAAATATTTCCTTGTAAAAGCTTTCTTGTTAATTTGTTAAAACCGATTCTTGTCTTTGATACATTTGTTTTCTAATCTCAAGTTTCGAGGACGAAACTTTTTAAAAGGTGGGGTGATTGTAACACCCGGAAATGTACCCTATTTTTCTAGTAGAAATATTTTACGAAATCTTTTCAGCAAATTTAAGTTTTAATTTAGAATTTTATGTTCCAGTCGAATTTAGAATTTTCGAGTTCATATTTGGAATTTCCGCGAGATTCCATGAGAATCCCGTCTTAAGGCGAGTTTGACTTTTCTTGACTTTTAAGTCGACTTGACGTTTTCTTGACTTTTAAGTTTTTCTTTGACTTTTCTTGAATTTTAAGTCGTCTTTGACTTTTCTTGAATTTTAAGTCGTCTTTGACTTTTCTTGACTTTTGAGCCGCCTTTGACTTTCATTGACTTTTCCGACTCACCCTTTACTTATACTCCCTTCTAACCTTAACCTAATTCATTTCAACACAAACCAAAACTTTAATTCCTCCTTAAGAAATCAAAACCCTTGCCTCCATAGCATTTTTCGATCTTTGAATCATCCTAGCTCTTTCGTTCCTTGATAGAATTCACGTAAGTTCGTCTCATTCTTCTCCTATTACCTTCCTCTATCCGTTTTGATATTAAAATCATCGTCTTTCTCGCTTTTTAAATTATCCGTCTTTCTCAACGTGAAATATATTCATCTTTTATTACCTAATTGTAGGTGGAGACTACTAGGAAAGCTTAGTAATCGATTAAAGACGCGTAAAGGTAACGGTGAAGGGTTACTCGATATCATTTACGTGTTTTATGTGATTTCTAGGATAGAAACCGTATGTAGATTATGGTTAGTAAGCTTATGACTTGTATTGTTGTTGATGGATGTTGTTAGTTGTTAATTGATATGAGAATTGATGATTTTTAATGATAAATGAGGTTTTTGTTGTTGATAACATGTCGATTTTTGTTCGTCCTTGAATCCCGTGAAGGACGCAGGCTGCGTTGGGGGACGCAGGCTGCGTCGTAGGACGCAGGCCGCGTCATACGCTGCCAACAGAATTTTTCCTGCACTGACCCCTTTTTGTAAAATGATCATATCTCCTTTGTTACTTGCTTGTTTTGGGCGTGTGACATCTCGTTGGAACCATAAGAGGATAATCTATCACCTCCACTTTTAATTTCTGCATTCCCAGGTCTAGAACTCTAGTTATGTCCGTTTGAAGTGGACCCTTGTTTTCGTTGGTTTCCAAACAACGTTGTTTTGGAGAGGTGATCTATGTTTTTATTCATTATGCTTCATAAACTTGTTCTAATGCTTATGTATCATGTATTAACTCATGTTTATCATATTTAAACTTATCTGATTCCCTATTCTCATGTTTTGTGACGGTTTTTGGTATGTTCCCACTTTGAGTCGGTTTTTACAAATGTTACTGTTTGAGCACAAATTTCCTATGTGCTTTGTACTCTCATTTCCCGGCTACACCCTTATACTCGTTAGACTGGAATGTCGGAGCGATGGGGTGTATCCTTGATGCTTGTATGCATGTTTAGTGGGGATATGACGACGTTGTTAGGAGGCGACCGCAATGCGTTGATCGACCCGGCCGTCAAATGTTGTATCGTTGCGAGGTGGTGTCATTGCATGTAGCGTACTAGCTTATGACTTGTATTGTTGTTGATGGATGTTGTTAGTTGTTAATTGATATGAGAATTGATGATTTGTAATGATAAATGAGGTTTTTGTTGTTGATAACATGTCGATTTTTGTTCGTCCTTGAATCCCATGAAGGACGCAGGCTGCGTTGGGGGACGCAGGCTGCGTCGTAGGACGCAGGCTGCGTCGTAGGACGCAGGCTGCGTCGTAGGACGCAGGCCGCGTCATACGCTGCCAACAGAATTTTTCCTGCACTGACCCCTTTTTGTAAAATGATCATATCTCCTTCGTTACTTGCTTTTTTTGGGCGTGTGACATCTCGTTAGAACCGTAAGAGAATAAGCTATCACCTCCACTTTGAATTTCTGCATTCCCATGTCTAGAACTCTAGTTATGACTGTTTGAAGTGGACCCTTGTTTTCGTTGGTTTCCAAACAACGTTGTTTTGGAGAGGTGATCTATGTTTTTATTCATTATGCTTCATAAACTTGTTCTAATGCTTATGTATCATGTATTGGTTCATTTTTATCATAGTTAAGTTTATATAATTTCCTATTCTCAT
>JAIUZE010024521.1:0-12872 GCA_022085475.1 Heliosperma pusillum | reverse complement strand
TATCTTGCATGTATAAAGGTTTTTAAAATACCGTATTTTCCGCTATATAATTCACATGCTTGTATGTTTTATATTTCCGCATTCGCGAGGGTTGTCACAACCATGGTCCATAATAAATCACAATTCTCAGATATGTTGCAAATATATATATTTTAATTTCTCATTGTACTATCAAAGAACATATCATAAATTTGGCCGTAAATGCATAAAATTGGGAAATTTGTCTCATACACATGTTGGTTTTAGAATCAAACATATGAGATAATCTTATAAAATCATGTACATGGAAACAATTAAAATATCAAAATACAAAATACTCACACAATAATCAAATCACTAAATATATATTAGATTAATTCGTTTCAAGCCAAAGTATTATCATCACCATCATATTCGATGTTATAATTTTCAACATTTCATTCAATATAATCAAATCAATTTTCTTTTTTAAGATGGTCTTTGCATGTATACAACAAGTATGTACTTTATTCGGATAGTAATATAACAAATTTTAACATGATGCATATAATCCAAGGCATACATTGAATATCATCGATAAATCATAAAAGTAAATTCTCAAAATCATACTCCGTATTATTTAACATCATTATATAATCCAAGGCATCCATTATTATATAACTCTTAACAAACGTTCAATTGTTAATTTAATTCGTAGGTTTCACTTTTTCATTAAAGTAAGGTAGTAGTCTCAGTCTCCTAGATTTTTAATTCTTTATTCAAGTATTCTCAAAACACATATCGAAATGCTTGTACATAACGTTTAAAAATCTTGTTTTAACATCATCATTAAACTCTCACTTAAGTACTCAATATTATAATATGTTCATCATAAAACTTGAGTTAAAACATTTGTTATTATATACAAAGATATGAACGTACGATAATTTATTTAACAACCACTAATTGTTATAACACCTCATAATAAAATTAAATTACAGTTTATATTTATGACCCATGTAAAAGTATTTGTGTCAATTAGTTTGTCGTAGATACCTCAAAGATGTTTTAAATATATTCAAAAATTTAAAAACATTTCATATACACTATACATGGAGGTAATACCTTATGAGAGATTGAAATATTCCAAAATAAATCTCTAAGGAGAATTACATGTAGTAATTAAAACTATTGTAAAATACAAATTTGAATAGTTTTTATATCACTATTATAACAATGTGTATATGACTCTAATTTCTCATAATCATAAACATTGCAGATTAATAATTGGTATTAATATTTAATTTAACTTAGGAGCATAATGACATAGATTTATTACTATATTGTACAAACAATTATCAAAGAATCTACTATATATAAAAGCAATAACATTTGAAGGTTTTTTATTGGTTGCTTAAAGTTAGGGAATGAAACCTTACTTCTCTCTTCTTTTCTAATTAATTACTCTGATCCTTTTCCTTTTTTCTTATTTCAATCTATTTCAAAGCAGCTTCTATTTTTTCATTAATTCATTTATTTATACTCTATGCAACCATTTTTTTTATAAAATCTAATCCATACATGATATTATACAAATAATTTGTAAAATATAAATCAATTAAAAAATTACAAATTAATGTAAATAAATTTTTATTATTATGACGCCTATTATTGCGACCCGTGTATTTTTTGCACGGGTTTAAAACTAGTGCTATTTTAATTAGTTACATAGAGGTATCAACAATTAAATGTAATGTGTGTGCACAACATGACAAATATTCATAACAACTAAATAGTATCATTATCAAAATGGTTACAAAATTTGTCAAAATTTCATGTGAATAAAAGTGATAATATAGTTCACTAAATTACGCAATAATTTAAAACAATGGTACTCTTAGAATTAAAAACTATGAAATATGTGATAACGATCATGTATTTATCAAATCATAATTAAGATTACACTATTGTGTTAAATTTAAATGTGAAGATTATCCTATTATTGTATAAAAATTACTAAAAAGCGGGAAAAACAATGCATCTTAAGATAGAACATTACGTTATGATGATAAAATTCAATATTAAAAATAGTTAGATTTACTTAGGGATAAATATGGCAAATGTAATAAAATTTAGAAAACCAATCATTGATCCTTTTGAAATTAATCCAACCATTGGTGCATCAATTAACTCGCGACTTCGGTTAGAACCTCGTGCTGATAACATGTTATAAAATATAAAGAAGGAGAGTGAGAGGTGGTAGAGATGTGTACAATTCTTCTTAATACAAAGGGGTATATCACTACAAGAGAAAGCTCGTTTTGCGACGGAATAATCCGTCGCAAAACATGGTATTTCCGTCGCCAGAGACAGATTTGCGACGGATTTGCGACGAATCGTTTCCGTCGCCCATTTTCGTCGCAAACAGTAGTTTTTGCGACGGATTAGGCCGTCGCAAATTATTTGCGACAGAATATCTGTCGCTAACATAAATAGCGACGGATTACAGGTGACAAACAAGTCAAACAATAAGTCAATGTTTGCGACGGAAATTCCGTCGCAAACATTGACTAATTGTTTGACTTGGCAGTGAGTCAGTCAATGTTTGCGACGGAAATTCTGTCGCAAAAACGCCTGTACATTCCAGGAAATGGTTGTTTCCTGCATCCGCTATACGCGTTAAAACGACAAAAAACCTGCAAATAACAGAAGTTTCCAGCAGTTACGCGTCCAACAAAGTTACTAATGTAACACAAAAACCATGCATGAGCAAAGTTTTGATTTTATATCATAAAAGTAAAGTCTTACAAATAAAAGGTTTTAAGTTCAAAATAATTAACTAATCACTCAACCACACGGAGTGAATGGAAGGAAAGAGGTGAATGGGTGGGGCCTAGCATTATTGCCGCCATCATCATCAAAGTCGTATCGACCCTGGTTAGAACCTGGTTGGAACCTCCAGTTCTACAGCTGTGAGTAGAATTTCTTGCAACCTGACTTAAGTACTCTTCTATAGCTGCAATCCTTCGAGCTTGCTCGTCGCGCTCTTGCCTAAGTGCCGCATTCTCCTTTGACAGCTTAGTAGCCAAACCTTGGGTGCACTGAGTTGGGGCTGAGGTAGCAATAGAGTGCCTATGATGGTCAAACAAATAATCCGCCGCTGGTCCCAATCCGTAGCATCTTCCTTTCTTGTCAAATCCAGTCTCCTCATAATAGATCTCACTATCGTCGATGTTTTCGACTCCTTGACTTTGAAGCTCAGACTTCTTTGACATGATCTTATTCTGCATCACAAACAAGCTCAGAATTAGTAATTGTCATTTAAATTAAATAGTTAATGTAATTAAATATATAAATGATAAACATAAATGACTTAACAAAATAATGCATAACTTACAAAGAGTGCAGCTGGTTTTTTTGATAACCATCCACGGAACTTGTGCTTCTTTGTCTTCTCTAAGACTTGCACGACATTTGGAATACCAGATGAATTTTTCTCGACCTACAATAATTTAAATACTTGTTAGTATAACATATATATATATATATATATATATATATATATATATATATATATATATATAAGTATTAAATTATAATTAGATAAATAAATAAAAAATGAAAGAAGATTTATATTTACTATTTCGTCCATGATTCTCAAGGTGTTTTTTCTACCCATAATGTGAGTAGGCAACGCCTTTCCCTTCTCTTCACATCCCGACCTACGATTAGCCGCGGCTGATTGAGATCTCGCAACGAAAGCAGGATCTTCGACATGCCTATTCTTAAGCTTTCTAAATAAGTCCAAAGGAATCCAACTCGGCCTGTGCTCCTCGTCTTTCTGCGAGGCTCGGTAGATCATATGACGTAAACGGGTCTTCATGGCGTATTCCCAAGCTTTCCTTACCATATCTGTATGGCAAGGATCGAAAGAAACCCTTTGCTGTCATGATTAAAAACATAAAGTTAGGAAAATATTAAGTAAATAAACAAAAAAATAAAAATCAATAAAAAGATAAATTGAGAAAAACAAATTTAAATAGATATAATTATAATATTTTAAATAATTATACCTCAAACCAGTTCCACCAAGACGACCGCAAATTATTTGACGCCTCTTTCCAGTTTGGCGCATGCTTCTTGTACCCGCAGGTTATGGTCTCCGAAATCAGTTTAACCACATCTGAGTCACTGAACCTGAAATTAATGATCATAGTTAAATACATTATATATAAATATTATGATATTTTAAATAATCATAATTATAATTAAACAATTAAAGTAAAAGTGAACTAGTCTTACCATACACTTGTTTCCTCAACCGGATCGAGGCGGACTCTGCGAGTAGTAGTATCCACCTGTGTCGGTTGCACGTTCCCGTCATTAACTTGCTCATTCTCATCCTCTTGCGCTCTGTTTTTTACATTACTACAACTACCTCTTCTTCGTCGTCCGCCCGCCATATAGAGAAAAACTAAACTATTCAAAGTTGTCATGAATTAACAAACATGTACAATTAAATGACAAGAAACTATATATTCTTATTAATGATCAATAAAAACAACTGTCAACAGCTGAAATGAAATTGTTTTGCAAACGCCCATACATTTAGAAAAAGTAGTTTCAACTAATATAAGAATTAGAAATAATCTTATTCATCATCACTACTTGAATATTGGTTTTCGGAAATGTTGTATTTAAAAAGGGAGTCTATAAAATCTTCTTATTCCTCTTTATCTTCCTCTTTATCTTCTGCTCCGTCTTCCTTCCGCTTCTGCTCATCCTCCTTCTCCTCCTCTTCTACCTTCTCCTCATTATTGTCCTCTACTTGCGTTTCTTCTTCCTCCTCCTCTATAATTTCGTTATCATCTGGCACTTCAATTATTGATAGTAGTGTCTCACTACTAATAACATCTTCTTGAAACGCAGATTCGACAATAGGAGCATCAACATGCGATCTGGCTTTAGTTTTGAATACTCCTGACCACTTATCTTTATCTCTTTTGATATTTGGATATGAAGTATAATAAACTTGTTCGACTTGATAAGCCAACACAAATGGATCATATTTCGGAAATTTTCTGCTTCGATTAACATCCACAAGTTTATAATCCTTATGCATTTGCATTCCTTTTTCAGAATTATCAATCCAATCACATTTGTATAAAATAACATTATATGTGCTTTTTTCGCCTGTGTACGACAATTCAACAACTTCGTTGAGTGTTCCATAGTAGTCAACTCCCTCAGTCGAACTTACACATACTCCATTATTAAGTGTAGATTTTTCCAAATCTAACCCATCTTTGAAAGTGCGAAATTTGTATCCATTAATGAAATAACGTTTTCATGTTCGCACCCTTTTCGAAGGACCTTGTGCTAAGGCAATGGGAACTGAATCTTTTAAGTTGTTTACCTATCATTGTTAAATTATTATCAAATTATAATACCTTCAGGTATAATAAAAAAAAAATATCCTCGGCTGTGAGATCCAGTTATCAAATTATATTTATCCCAACCCTTTTGCCATTTGCATTCTTTTTTTTTTATATCGATCTCTACCAAATTTTCTACACTTATCGAGAAGAATATCATCCTCCCAAAACAACATACATCTTACTTCACACGCATCTATCTTTTCATAAGGGAGTTGAAGAGCTTTAAGAATATTTTTGGTTTCATAGAAGTTACGCGTCATAACATGATTTTCAGGAATAATGTCCCCTATAAATGACGCGATACCATCTACACATTTATGGGGTAAATTGTATTCACATTTCAAAGTTACCAACCGTGAAGCTGACTGCAACAAAGACAGACGACTCCCTTCATACACGGTTTATTGGCATGTTCCAACATTTTGAAAAAGGCTAGTACATTAGGATTTGGAGATTCATCAACCACTTTGGCGTCATCATTTTCCATTATAATTTGATTATTGTTGTCGCGCAACGCATCCTCCGCCATATTCCTATAAGGATTGTCAGACCTCTCCTCAACGGGAAAATTCTCACCATGGCACACCCAATCATAATAGTCATCGCAAAAGCTCCAAAGCCCTAGGTGTATTCGTACTTCTTGTTCGGTTAAAATTTTTCTATTTCTACACTTTACACATGGGCACCTAATTTCTTTACATCTACCGTAATCTTCTTGTTTCTTAACATAATTAATGAATTCATTAACGCCCATTACAAACTCCTGCCTTAATTTTTTATTACAATCCAATCTTTCATACATCCACGCCCGTTGTACTCTTTTCATTTCAA
The DNA here is from genome assembly GCA_022085475.1 of Heliosperma pusillum. Taxonomy (NCBI): domain Eukaryota; kingdom Viridiplantae; phylum Streptophyta; class Magnoliopsida; order Caryophyllales; family Caryophyllaceae; genus Heliosperma; species Heliosperma pusillum. The sequence continues at coordinate 6,645 of JAIUZE010024521.1, read as the reverse complement.
ATCTACATACACGTTTATAATTATTATGATCGACTTAAATAAATATTCAAAACAATAACAACAAGATTTAAAAGTTTACTAATAGCAACAACAACAAAACAACAACAACAACAACAACAACAACAACAACAACAACAACAACAACAACAACCTCCAACAACAACATCAACAACAACGACACAACCAACCTCCAACCTCCAACAACAACAACAACAACAACAACAACACAAACTACTATACTACTACTACTACTATACTACACTAGTATCTAACATCTTCAACCTGCAAAAAAAAAAACAATATTTCGAGTTCATGGGGTCCTTATCTCTCCAACCTAAACTCATCTTTGAATCTTTCATACCATTAGTAAATACTAATCATTTAATTAATTGTTATGAGACGAAAATTCGGCAGCAGTTCCCTAAAGTTCTCCAAATACACAATGTTGAATGACTTGTCACTCTCCATTTGTAGCAGAGAACATTCACTACAAGAATCAGCTGTTGCACCGACCGAATATTCCGACCGCTTCCAAAAACGATCGCTAAAATTACATAGCGACCGAAAGTAGTCGGCAAATCTAATTCGGTCGGTAATTTTACCGTCCGACTTCAAAACGGTCGGTATTTAATTCAATTCGGTCGGTGGTCTTAAAATTACCGACCGACTCTATAATATTACCGACCGATTTGAGCGTCGGTCGGTACCCTCCCAGAAATAAAAAAAAGCACGACCAAAGTCACTCATTATTTCTATTTACTTACCAAACACCCTCACTCTCTAAGCAAATACCCCAAAACCGACGCCTACCCTTCACCACTACCACCTCCCGCCGCTCCACAGACGCTCCACCGCCCGCCGGTGACGACCCTCCCCTGACCCCTGCCGCCGTTCTAGACTTGACACCAACCTTCAACGACCCTTCTCTCTCCTCTTGTTACTTGATTAAGGTATGATTTATTATTAATTTTTGTGTTTTATGTTGTTTTATTAGTGTTTATATATGTTTTTTACCCATAATATTATGTTAGGATTTATTAGTTGTTGTTAATTGAATGTAATTTTAGAATTGTTCAAGTTAGGGTTAAGTGTAGTGAAATTGGGGGTTTTTTTATAATTTGATTAGATGTTGAAGATGGGTATATGATGTAGTGTATATTTGTTTAGTAAATTTGCAATTATATTTTGGTATTGATTGAAATTTGATTATGTTAGTATATATAATTGTTAGTATGTTCAAGAGGTTAGTAATTTGATAAAGGTATGATTTTCTCTTAATTCTTGTGTTTATGTTTGTTTTTACCCTTAATTTTATGTTAGGATTTGTTTATTTGTTGTTATTTGGATGTAATTTAGAGTTGTTTAAGTTAGGGTTAAGGTTAGGTTAAATTGAGGTTTTTTTAATTTGATTAGATGTTGAAGTTGGGTATATGATATATGTGTATATTTGTGTAGTAAATTTGCAGTTATTTGATTATGTTAGTATATGTAATTGTTAGTATGTTCAAGATGTTAGTAGTAGAAATATGTGGTTAGTAGTAGATATGTTGTTAGTAGTAGATATATGTTGGACTTTGGTTGTGAAATTGAATGTTGGTTAAATTTGGTAGTTAGAAATTTTATGTTGGTAGTATAATTTGATTAGTTGGTTAAAATTGGTAATTCGAATTAGTAGAAATCCCGAGTTCAGTGTTTAAAATTGTTTTTAAATTTGGTAGTTAGAAATCGAGCTACGGCATGCTTTACGGTTGGGCCACGGCCGGCTTCCTTGCATGTCCTTATTGTATGGAAGAATCAAAGGCATTTTATCTTCCTAAGGGTCATAAGGTGTCTTGGTTTGATTGTCACCGACAATTCTTATCGCCTAACCACGGATTTCGGTATAACAAAACCTCATTTCTCACGAATATATTACAAAAAAATGACACCCCTCCTCTATTCCTAGACGGTTTTGAAATTTGGGAGAAGATTCGTGATTATCCTACAAGTATTGAGCTCACAAAGAGTGAATTGAACAAGTTTAAAGCCAATAAATTAGGTTGGTCTAAGAGAAGTATATTCTGGGATTTGCCTTATGGGAAACATTTGTTAATACGACACAATTTGGATGTTATGCATATTGAAAAGAACTTCTTTGAGCAATTGATTCATACGGTCATGAATAATAAGAATAAAACTTGCGACAATGAAAAATCAAGGGAAGACGTTAAACTATTATGCAAAAGACCACACTTACACATTAAGGAAAATGGAGTTAAACCAAAAGCCCCATTTGAACTTGATAAGGCTAAAAAAAAAAGTGTTATGTGAGTGGATTTGTAACTTGAGGTTTCCAGATGGGTATGCATCCGACTTGAGTAGGTGTGTTGATCGACATGATCATATCCTTCATGGGTTGAAGAGTCATGATTGTCACGTTTCATGGAAAGATTACTACCTGTGGCTTTGAAGCACTTATTGCCGAAAGATGTGTGGAGTGCAATAACTGAAATAAGTCTATTCTTTCGTGATTTGTGTGCCCCGACCCTCAAACTTGAAAACATTGAAAATCTAGAGAGCAACATTGCCGAAATACTTTGCAAGTTGGAGAAAGTATTTCCGCCATCATTTTTCAACTCCATGGAACACTTACCTATACATTTGCCTTATGAAGCAAGGGTTGGAGGGCCAGTACAATATAGGTGGATGTATCCTTTTGAGAGGTAAATTACATACGTACTTATTCAAATGAAATAAAAAATTAAATAAAATATTTTGAATATTCAACTAACATTATTATACAATGTAGGTTTTTAAATAACTTGAAACAAAAAGTTGGTAATAAAGCAAGAGTCGAAGGGTCTATCTGCAACGCTTTCTTAGTGGAAGAAATATCAAATTTTTGTTCGCAATATTTTGAAGAGCATATCGACACAAAGGCTAAAGATTTAGATTTTGGAACAAAAGATGAAACGGAGTCTTCCTTACCTGAGCTATTCCAAAAACATGGAGGTCAACCATTCACAAAAGGAAAAATAAGATATTTGGATGGAGATGAATATGAACGTGCTCATCTTTATGCCTTATCGAATTGTGAACGATTAGAAAAATATGAGAGGTATGTGAGTTTTTTACACTTTGGCAATAAAATAATTAAAGTGGTAGATTATTCATATAATAATAAAAATTGTTAAATGATAGGTTATTCAAAGCTTTCATCCGTGAGCAACATCCAAATATTGATATAGATGAGGTTTGGACTTCATACGAAAAGCTATACCCAAATTGGTTTAAAGAACATGTAAGTTTCATTTACAAACATTAAACAAATATATACAAACTAACCTTAAGTCAATATATATGGGTACTTAATAAGACTAATTTTAAACTAGGTACTTCAAGAAGATATCAAGGATGATTTGTTGGTGGCCATGTCAAGGGGTCCTTGTAAAGAAGTACAATCTTGGCAGAAATATTCGATAAATGGCTTTAATTTTCACACAATGAAATATGGGAAAAATAAAGCAAGTATGAATTATGGTGTTTGTGTTAACGGTGTTGGTGGAGATGACTATTATGGTACCCTAGAAGAGATTATTGAGTTGAGGTATTGTGGTGAAAAAATGGCGTATAATGCAATCTTGTTTAAATGTTGTTGGATGGATAATTCTTCAATCGGCACAATTGTACATGACACGTATAAACTTGTTGAAGTAAATCATAAGAGAAAGTATTTAAAATACGACCCTTTTGTGCTTGCACATCAAGTTAATCAAGTTTATTACACTTCTTATCCAAGCACAAAGAAAGATAGAGATAATTGGTGGGCGGTGTTTAAAAGTAAAGCGAGATCACAATTTGATGCACCGGTTGACACAACCGTCTTTCAAGAAGAAATGACGACACCTCTTAATTTATCTTCATTGTGGAAGATGAAGTCTTACAAGGTTTTATTGAAGGAGATGATGAGGAAGAAGATGAGGTGGTGGAGGTTCGTAGATTTGGAAGAGGAAATGAAGACTTATATGAAGTTGATTTTATAAATGATGATGAAGATGAAGATGAAGATGAGGAGGAGAAGGAGGAGGAGGAGGAGGAGGAGGAGGAGGATGATGAAGATGAAGATGAAGATGAAGATGAAGATGAAGATGAGTAAAAGACTAGTTGTGTAATATTAAGTATATGTTATGTAATAAGTACAATATAATTAGTAATGTTTTATGTGTCATCAATTATCAAAGTCATTTGTTTATTTGACAACAATGTTTAATTGCTAACATTAACTTGTGTATATTTAGTTTTGTTTAAGATGTCAGGAGATCGTGGACGGGGACGAGGACGAGGACGAGAACGAGGACGAGAACAAGGTATAGTATTTAGGGACCCGGTGATAGAAGAGGGGGAGACGAGCGACGAAGAGAACAACAATGAGGGGCAGATAACAAACCAAAGTACAACCCCTACGACAACAAAAGAGTGCACATTGGATATAGAGCCGGGATTATTATGGTACAATTTCATATTTATAATCTCCTTTCTAATAAATTTAACTTAAAACATGTTACATATCATTTTCTAATATAAAGATTGATATAGGTTTGACGATAGCCAAGTGGTCCGAAGAGTTAGCCGGTCTTTCAAAAACAACTACGATGTCCCTTACTTGAACTTGAAAGAGACTCCAAAAAGTAAAAGGGATGCGTGGTTTGATAATTTTCGGGTATTTATATATATTAACTTTTACTTTATTAATTTATAAGTGTTGTTGTTTTTACAGTGTTGTTGTTTTTATGTGTAGACATTATGCAATTGGGATCCTAAGTATGAGGATGAGTGTAGGAAGCAATACAATGAGACGTGTAGAAAGCGTTTAAAAGACGCCATGTATGATGCCGGGCAGATGATAAAAGGTAAGAATCCAACTGGCCCGAGTTGGATGCATCCTAATGTTTTCAAAGAATTAATCGAGAAGCGGAAGAATAAGGCGTTTATCAAGAGATCGAAACAAGCTTCCATCAACAAGAAAGGCGGCGAAGATGGCCCTACTACACATCACTACGGGTCAATCAAAGCTGTTAAACATGCTGCTAAGATGGTAAATAATTTGAACTTATTTAAGTATTTGAAGTTGATAATTTACTTTGTTAGTGTAATGTTAGTGTAATGTTAGTATTTGTAATTTGAAGTTAATGTTTGATTTGGTTTTATTAAAGGCAAAAGAGAAGGGGGGTATAGCCCCTAATGCAGTGGAGCTATTTCTTGATAGCCATAGGAAAATGGTTGATGGTGAGGAGCAATGGAGTCATCCAACTGCCCGAGCGAGATATGTAAGTATTACTACATTCGAAATTTCATTTTTACATTTTTGTTAGGTCTTCCGATAGACGCTTTTTACTTTCTAAGGATGATAGATGAGTTATTTACAACTTTCTTTTTTGACAATGTAGCAAAATTTTCTAAGGATGATAGCTGAGCTTACGGAGCAAGGAATTCCGATTGACGCTAACAAGGTTTGGTTCGATTCGGTGGATGGATACAAGAAGGGCCAAGTCTTTGGTTTAGGGACCGCCGCCTCACTATATTACACTCCCCCGGCGTCATCATCGTCGACAGGTAATTCTTCCGCCTCCCAACAATATATCCCGGGTGTTCTAAGTCAATCAATTGAAGCACGTGAGAGGGAAGCCGAAGAGTTTAGGAAGTATAGAGAGGAGATGCAACAAAGGGAAGAAGATTCTCGGAAGAGGGAAGAACTTTACATGAAAAATCAAGAAGAACTAAGGCAACAAATCACGGCAAGTCAAGCCGCTAGTACGCGTGAACGGGAAGAAACAAGGCGCCAAATTGAGGCCTTAGCCAAACTATTTGAATCCCAAACCCAATACCGATGCAACAATAACACATTTGATTTCCCTTATAACCCAAATAACGATAATTCCGGTGGAGGCGGAAATGGTTTTCAAGTTTAAGGTTGTTGGTTGTGTAAGACATGGTTACTTGTAATGTAAACTTTAGTAGTTTGTTGTATAAGACATGGTTACTGTAGATGTAAGACATGTAGCGTTATGGTTATCTTGGTTGTAAGATTACGTTGTTAATTTTCTAATTTGAAAGACGGTTTATGGTTTTCAAAAAATTGTTTCCGAATGCATTTGTATATATTTTGAAATATTTGCAGGAAATATAGCAAATGGGGGACAATAAGAAGCAAAAATCACCCAAATCGTGCACATTGGATACCGACCGACAAAGAGGAATTATCGACCGACATATATTATTTACCGACCGACGTCACCAAAATACCGACCGATTGCCGTCCAAAAACATTCTGATTATTAATTGATACAATGTGGCACCGACCGACCAAATGGGGATACCGACCGACCGTCGGTCGGTAATTACCGACCGAATTGGGTAATACCGACCGATTGGGGCTTGATATTGACCAAGTCAATATGTTTTCGCACCGACGGAATTTCTGTCTACCGACGGATTGTTCGGTCGGTATTTTTCCGACTGATTTGAAATCGGTCGGTATCTAAAATTTACCGACCACAATTACCGACCGATTTTTTTCGGACGCTAAGGAAGAAAAAACGGTCGGTAAGGGGTATTACCGACCGATTTTCACTATTAGCGACCGCTAAAAACGGTCGGTACTGGACT
>JAIUZE010024520.1:0-10072 GCA_022085475.1 Heliosperma pusillum | reverse complement strand
TATGATGTTTATTGTGATGCTTCAAAATATGGTCTAGGTTGTGTCTTAATGCAAAATTGAAAGGTTATTGCTTATGCCTCTCGACAGCTGAGAGTTCACGAGGTGAATTATCCGACTCATGATCTTGAGTTAGCTGCGGTGGTGCTTGCCTTGAAGACATGGAGACATTACCTTATTGGAGTTCATTGCCGAATTTATACTGACCATAAAAGCTTGAAATGTATTTTTACCCAGAAAGAGTTGAATATGAGGCAAAGAAGATGGCTAGAGTTAGTGAATGATTATGATGTTGAATTAATTTATCATGAAGGGAAAGCAAATGTGGTGGCCGATGCTTTGAGTAGAAAGACTTGTCACTCTTTGAACACTATCCGTGAATTACCTCATGAATGTATCGTAGAATTTCAAAAGTTAGGGATAAGCCTGGTTGAGAAGGGCTTTGATCATCTTAGTGCCTTGAGTGCAGAACCTGACTTTTACCGTGAGATCCGTACTTGCCTACCTGAAGATGCTACTTTCAAATCCATTCAAGCAAAAATTTAGCTTGGGCAAGCTAAGGATCGTGTGGTGGATAGTGATGGATATCTTCGTTACCATGGTAGGATGTATGTTCCGAATGTAGCTGAGTTGAGAAAGAGGATCCTTGTTGAGGCTCACCTTTCTCCTTATTCTATTCATCCTGGTGGTGACAAGATGTATAAAGACTTGAGATTACAATTTTGGTGGCCTAGAATGAAGATTGATGTCCTAGATTATGTTAGCAAATGTCTTACCTGCCAGAAAGTGAAAATTGAGCATCAGAAACCCGAAGGTTTGCTACAACCTTTGGATGTTCCTCTTTGGAAATGGGAGTCCATTGCCATGGACTTTGTGATGCCTTTACCTAGAACTACTGGTGGAAAGGATGTTGTTTGGGTAGTTGTAGATCGACTGACCAAATGTGCTAGATTTATACCGATCAAGGAAACATGGAATTTAAATGTTCTAGCTGGTGCCTATGTGAAAGAGATAGTACGCTACCATGGAGTTCCTAAAGATATAGTTTCAGACCGAGACCCTAGATTCTGTTCTCGTTTCTGGACTGCTTTACAAGAAGCCATGGGTAGTAAGCTACTAATGAGTACAGCTTTTCATGCCGCTACAGACGGACAGACTGAGAGGACTATCCAGACATTAGAGGATCTTCTCTGAGCTTGTGCCTTAGATTTTCATACTTCTTGGGAGAAATGTTTACCTCTTGTTGAATTCTCCTACAACAATAGCTATCAAGCCTCTATTAAAATGTCACCTTATGAAGCTTTGTATGGTAGGAAGTGTCGTACTCCTGTCTGTTGGGATCAAGTCCAAAATGCTCATGTGTTAGGACCCGATTTGGTGACTGAGACCGTCAATCAGGTTCAGATCATTAGAGAGCGCATGAAATCCGCTCAAGAACGACAGAAATCTTATGCCGATATCCGTCGTCGACCACTTGCCTTTGAAGTTGATGATCGAGTATTCCTCAAGGTATCACCTATGAAAGGGGTGAAACGGTTTGGTGTAAAAGGGAAGCTAAGTCCCAAATATATTGGTCCATTCCGTGTGCTTGAAAAGATTGGTTCCGTTGCTTACCGTTTGGAGTTGCCTCCGAATTTGAGCAAGGTTCATAATGTCTTCCATGTATCTCAGTTAAGGAAGTACATTAGTGATCCGAGCCATGTCATTCAAGAGGAAATTCTAGATTTAGAGCCTAGCTTGACTTTGGAAGAAAGGCCGATCCGGATCCTCGAAAGAGCAAACAAGCAACTTAGGAGAAAAGTTGTGCCCCTAGTTCGTGTCCTCTGGCGTTGTGGAAATGTCGAAGAAAAAACTTGGGAGCCTGAATCTTCTATGTTAGCTAAATATCCCGAACTCTTCTCGTGAGGTTATTCCTTTTTCTTACGTATTCTCCGCGTTAATAGTCCTTGCTTAGTGTTTAGAAACCGTAGTTAGAATTTAGTTATAGCTAGTGGAGTTATTACCCTTATTATAAAAATTTTAAACTAAAGGTGTTGAAAATATTTTAATGTTTTTCACTGGTTTTAACGTCAATGGGTGTTAAAGCTTGTTATTGGAGACGTCCGATAATTAGTTTGCTCATTCGTTGGTGTAAAAGTGTATTTTTATGTCCTTGAATTGGAATATTGATGTTCTTGAGTGATCGACAAGAGTATCTCCGTTCCATTGAAAGGACACTTATATTTTCATACGTTCATATCTTGAAAATTTTATTTATTTGATTTTAAAAGATAGACTTATATATATACAATGATTCTTTCTTCTAAGTTTCGGGGACGAAACTTTTTAAAAGGAGGGATGATTGTAACACCCCGTAAATTTGGACCGTTATTATATTTTAAAAATAATATTTTAAATCAACTTTAATTTAATATTAATTTAATTGAAATAATAATAATTCGACAAAATATAATTTTATTTTATTTTGAAGTAATATAATTATTTTTGATAGTTTGGAAATGTTTAAAAGTAATTTAAACTATATTTAAACCTTTTTCTTTAATAAAAGAGTATTTCAAAGAAAAGTCGTAAAAATGGGATTTTCCATTTCTTACGGTCGTTGGGTAAATGAGTTAGGATATTAGGCATAGGAGTACTTAAAATTCTAGTAAACTTGTGTTTAAAAACTTTAGCGTTGTCGGAAATCGCGTTTGACGAATAATTCGAATTCCCGTCAAATCGAACCAAAACCGAGTAAAAAAAAAATAGACCCAATACCCCATGACCCTTATGGCAGCCAGCCAGCCTTTCCCCTCTCCCTTAGGTTCCATTTTCATTTTCCCCAATTTGTTCTACCAACATCAAAAATCAACAAAAAAAATCAAATAAACTTACAATCGTAATTTCAGCATAACTTCTTCGTTTCTAGTCCGATTTTCGCAAAATTTATATATTCGGAATCCTCTCTTCAAGATCTACATCCTAGTATGTTTTAATTCTAGTTTCCCTAATTTCGATTTAAGCTTATTTTTGGGTATAATTTCGGTTTAGGTGATAATTGTTGTGTTTTTGTTGTTTTAAATAGGTGAAGATCATGAAGACGACTTAGGAGACTCATATATAGTAGAGGACGAAGGGTAGTCGCGGTTTTTAGGGTTTTCTCAAGGGTTACTTTCGTTTTTCTAGCTTAAGGTAACTATTCCGAGTTACTCGACGATATAATGTCACAGTTGTTATGTGTTGAATGTTATGTGAGTAGTAATTTGTTAGGTTTTATTCATATGAATTATTGTTGTTAAGTTTATTAGTTTTATGGTTATTTCATATGTTTGTAGTGTTGAATTGAATTGATAATGGTTGTGTGTTGTTGGAATGGTTTTGTATCATTGTTGAGACGGGTTTTGGATGGAAAAGGAAGGAGATAGTAGGGCTGCCCAAAACAGCCCCAAAACAGGCCGTGTGTGGGGCGTGTTGTGGCGTGTTTGTGGCGTGTTTGTGGCGTGTTTGTGGCATGTGTGTGGCCGGGTTTGGCTGTTGTTCGGGTTGTGTGTTTGAGCCTTTGGTTGATGCTTTGAGTTTGTCCATTGTACATTTGCACAAGTTGACATTTTGGCGTTTTAGTAATTTTTATTGTTATGAGAAATTGTTGGAAATGGGTTAGTTTATATGTTGGAATAATTTTCCTTTTGTTGATAATTTTCACATGAAATGTATTATATGGAATTATGTGTATTGAGTCAAAATGAGTCAAGACTCTGAGCTGGGCCAATATGACCGAATGAGTTTGGTCAAATTAGGTTTAACCGGTCAGCCCTGATTTGACCAATGACCCGTCGCGGGACTTGGGTCGGGGATTTGTCTTTGGGGTAAGTTTGGATGACTTTGGTTGATAATGAATATTATAAAATGATGCTTAAATATTTATAATTTATATATTGGAAATTAGATGCCTTGGCCATGTTGTTTTGTAATGTTGTATTATCATTTGATTATACTCGTGTGTAGCCTTCCATAAGTGAGGTGTTGATCATTTGTGTGTACAACTTTGGACTTTTTGCCCTTCTTATTGTTAAGTTGGCTAAAGTATTCACTTGGGACGAGGTCCTAAGTAAATATCTTCGTTCATTGTCATAGATAAGTCATTATAGTCTTTGACGAGTGTATGTTCACGGCTTAATAGCCTTTGTGTTTCCGGCTTGGTGGGTTTATATCCAAGCTGGGGCATGACTTTTCTGCCTATTTTGTGAGTGGATGGTCAGCTTAAGTACTAGCCAACCCTTTGGTGGACTCCTTAGGGTACTCATGTGGTTTTATCTTGAGTCTTGGGTGCGGTGGTTTTATCCGCATTTCTCTAGGTCTGCGCAGTCTAGGATTAGGGTTGAGTTGTATCTTGGCCATGTTTTAAATGTAACCTCTGAGCTAAAATACTAGCTTCCCTACCTCGTGGTATAGACTCGAGTTACAAAGTGACTATTGACTGTACTAGGAACTTATGCCTGTCTCTAGATATATTGCCCTTTCTTGTTTGATGATTCTATGAAACATAGAAGGTGAGATGCAAGCCGGCTATGGTTGATAGAGTTTGGATTCCTGTATGATATGTGACTCACATGATAGTGTAGCTTGAGTTGGTCTAGTATTCACATACTAGGACTATATGTTATTTATATTGAATTTCACATGAAAAGCTTAATGGTTTAGCCTTTAAATGGGCTATGTATTATATTTGCTCATATTTATATGCTTTCATGTTATATTAACATGACATTTCGTGGCTGGGAGAACTCGGAGTTACTCCCCACTGACTGTGGCTTTCGTGTTTGTATAAAATGCGATTGACAGGTAGGTGATGCTTATATGGGGTACACGGACGAGCTAGCGAGCAAAGTAACCTTGGAACTTAGATTGGTTCCCATTTTGTAGTGACATGTATGTCACACTTTTAGAGACATATGTCTCCCTCTGTACATTTGTTTTGTATCATTTTGTTCTCCGCTATTTATAGCGATGGTTATGTAAATAAGTTTGTTTAGACCTTGCATGTTTTGACACCTTCTATTAGGATATCTTTATAACAGGTTCAGGTTTTAAAAATTACAGGTTTTTACTCGAATGAACCTATTACAAACATATCCATGCGGTTTTTATTTAGAAATTACGTGTTTAATTTTTCCGCGATTTTTGAGGGTGTCACATCTTTGCTTGTAGATGTTCCTTTCCCATTCTTTGATAGCTCTTCATGACCAACCACCAATTCTCCTTGGTCTTCAATTTCCAAGGTTTCCATCTCAAGATTCTTCATCTTTTCCTTGCCTTTTCCAAGGGGGTGTACTTCCAACTCTTTGCCTCCCCTCAAGGTCATGTCACTAGCATTCTCCCTAGGAGCTGGGATGGTTTGGGATGGAAATCTTGTGGAGCTTGAGGCTTGGGATTTTGACATATTAGAGGCCATTTGGGATAGTTGGGTTTCCAAGTTGCTTACCCTAAGGTTGTTTGCCTCTCTATCCTTTCTTGCCTCTTCTCTATCTCTCCTTGCCTCCTCATGATTCCTCCTTGCCTCCTCTTTATCTTTCTCTTGATTGGCAAGGAGTGTTTGCAAGATATCACTCAAATTTCCTTGAGAAGAAGAATTTCCTTGAATGGGGCCTTGGTTTGATTGTCTTTGAACATTGTTTTGAGATTGAGAGTTACTTGGGAAATTTGAATTGTTGGGTCTTTGATTGTTGTAATTTCTTTGTGGGTTTTGTTGGAAATTGGAATTTCGGTTTTGGGTGGGATTTTGGGCTCTCAAATGGTTGAATTGACCGTTTTCAAAGCTCTTTGAATTGTCACCTCCCCACCCCAAAAGATCACGGTTTCCTACTTGGTTGTACATTCCCCCACCACTTGGGTTCCTAGCATTGTAATTCCCATACCCCATGGCATTGACACTCTCCATAGTGGCTCCTTGCTCAATCATGATGTAACATGTTTTGGTAGCATGGTCACCTCCACAATATGAGCATTCAATTGGTTCGGTGTGTTGAGAAAATGAATTACCTTTGTTAACAACCAAGTTGGATACCAAGCTTTTAAGTTCACCCATCACTTGCATGATCTTGTGATTTTGAGAGGCATGAGAATCTTCCATGGAAGATACATTCCTAGAGCTTCCTCCCCTTTCACTCTTTCTTCCATAGCTCCTTGTGTTCATTGCCAACTTCTCGATAATATTGTTGGCCTCGGCCACATTAAGTGTATCAATTCCACCTCCGGTGGCGGCAATGATCATCCTTTGGTCATTTTGACACAACCCCTCATTGAAAGCCGTCAACAAATCATCTCCTGACATGCCATGGTATGGGCATCTTGCCACAAGACTTTTGAAACGCTCCCAATAATCATAGAGGGTCTCCCCCATATCTTGCTCAATGGTAGTGATGAGCTTCTTTGAGTGATTGTATCTTGAATCCGGGTAATATTTTTCAAGAAATTTCTTCTTCAAGCCCACCCAAGTAGTAACGGAGTGGGCCGGAAGACAAAAGAGCCATTCCTTTGCGGCATCTTGTAGAGAAAACGGAAATGCCCTTAGCTTGAATTGGTCTTCGGTCACTCCTTGGGGAATAGCACCTTGGAAAATCATGTGGAATTCGGCCAAGTGTCTATTTGGGTCATTCCCCACCATTCCATGGAATCTAGGTAAGTTATGCACAAAGAATCCCTTGAGCTCAAAATTCACATCCCCCATGGGAGGATATGCAATACATAGTGGTTGCTCCTCATAGTTTCTTGCCCGAATTTCACCAATTGTCCTATTATCCTCCATATTTGTTGGGTAAAGGACGTTCAATGGAGATGGGATCCTAGGTTGTGACTCAAACACTTGCTCCGGTTGTTCTTGAAAAATATTATTCTCCAACTCCTCTTCACTAGGCTCCCTCCAAAAAGGTCTCCTATAGAGGGGATTCGAAAATAACCAATTTGATATGCTACTTGAAGATGGATCAATATCTTGGTCACCAAGTCCTTCTTGTGACCTAGGCATAAACTCTAAAACAACTCAACAACACAAATTAGTAACTTCAACACAAAGTAACCTATAAGCTAAGAAATTTGAAAAATAATCTAAACAAATTATGACACTAACAAGAGTTTCAATTTGATATTTAGCTATATTGCCTTCCCCGGCAACGGCGCCAAATTTGACGAGCTAAAATACGGTGTCGTTAATTCCGCAAATTAGCTAGGCCAAATAGAAATTTATAAAACCTTACTTAGACTCAAACCAACCTAAATAAAAGGGTAGTAAGGGTAAGAAAAGGGTCGAACCCAAGGGAAAGCGGTAATGCTAAAATAATCAATCTAGAATCTTGCAAAATATCAATTAACAAAACTAATGACTCTAATCACAAATTAAGGCACTAATTTCTAATTAAGACACTAATTAACAAAGGTTTAAATTAATTACAAACTATGATATTCACAATGGGAAAACATGTAGGAAAACATATAGGGAGGAAGTTTTGCATGAGAATTGATTATCAAGTCTAAAATTACCAACAACAACTAAATATTCAAAGATTCAAGAATGGAGAAACAACTTAGTGCAATTATCCCAAGTTCCCCACAATTAACAAAGTAAAGACCCCTCCTTTCCTCTCTTCTCTAATTATCTAATACACGTTTCTAAGAATTAGCCACCATGAATTAAACCATCCATGAATGACCCAATACAACTCAACCAATACTTATTAAAACATAAGCATAATTAAAGATGCAAGCTTTAAGCACAAAACCAAAGAAACATTCTAGAATCATGTAATAAAAACATTAAACCAAGTTCTAATCACACAATATGTGACACCCTCAAATTTGCGGAAAGAAAAAAAATAATTTAAATACATAAACAAGGGTGTCATAAATAAACAGGTCATTACAAAACGAAACAATATTCTACAAAAGAAATATACAAGACGGGAGACATATCTCCCGTATAAATACGGAAATGAAAGAGTGTATAATAATATACAATCTAAGAACCGAATATAGGTCCAAGGTAATACTTCGCTCGCTAGCTCGTCAATGTACCCAATGTATGCATTCACCACCTGTTCGACCGCATTAAATATAAACACGGAAGCCACAGTCAGTGGGGAGTAACTCCGAGTCCTCCCAGCCACGAAATGTCGAGTTTAATGAAACATGAATAACATAAAAGCAATGTATATGGAAAATACAAAACTTAAACATATATGATATGCTTTTCATGTTATGAAACAGATAACTAACAAATAACCTAGCATGTGAAAGCTATCATGTGAAACCGATAATAAACTATGACTCGAGGTAGGGAAGCTGGTATGCTAGCTCATGGCCGTTGATACCCTCGACCCTAAACCCTAATCAACACGTAATTATGTGAATCAGTTAACAAACCGGTAATCCAAAACTCTATCAATCCTAGCCGAGCTGCATCTCACCTTCAGAACTATAGAATCATACATACATGAAAGACCAATACGTCTAGAAACAGGCACAAGTTTCTTAGCCCAGTCAATAGTCGACTTCTGTAACTCGAGTCTATACCACAAGGTAGGAAAACATCCTAGTCCTAGACTGATCAGACCTAGCGACAACAGATAACCCATTCCTCGTCCCATGACATAACCGTACATGAGAAACTCTACTAGGCGACCCCCTAAGCAGAGATGGCTAGTACTTAAGCTGGCTCCATTCCTAAAATGAAATCGGCAGCCATGCCCCCGGCTTGGTATCAAAAGGCCCAAGCCAGTGACACAAAAGCTATCAAGCTGTAAACTCCATATGCTCGTTAAAGATAGTAAGGCCTATCAATGTCATGGTCCAAGATACTCATTTAGAATTAGCATGGTCAAGACGCCATATACTCATAATTCTCTATGGGTACTTAGTCAACACGACACCAACCATATAATTAAACAGTCACGGAAAACATCCTATCATGTGACTATTTGCAATTAAATCATATTCAAATATCATATCGCCTCATATCTACTAAGGCTAATTCAATAAGTAAATAAAACTTTACTTGAAGACAAATCCCCGACCCGAGTCCCGCGACGGGTCATCAGTCAAATCGGGGCTGACTAGAGCTTAGTTTGACCAAACCCGTTGGATCAAACCGGCTAGAAGCAGAGTCTTTATCACATAGACATAAAATCAACATATTCATTACATGTTATTTTATTACTACTTCTAACATGTGAATTATCATATTATTCCCAAAACCCGCTTGACTTAAATGATTTCAACGTAAACTAATCTCGTATTATAATTTCTAACATGTGAGAAATAATAATTTTATGAAAACCTTTGTAATTAAATATTTTACTTATTAATATTTCCCACTTGCTAAATATTACAAAACACGATAAAAATGACGATAACCCAAAAACCGACACGAGTCCCAAGGTGGGACCCACGGGCTGAATTGGGCCGGACCCACATGGGCCTGATTTGGGCCCCACGGCCTAAATGGGCTAAAGTGGCTGATTTTTCTAACTGGTACTAAAACCGTTTTCTAATATTTCCCGCATGCTTTAACATAATTAAAACCCGTCAAAACAACAATAAACAAACAAACACGACACAACCCAAAGACCAAAACCCGGACCCACCTTGGACCAGCCCAGACCGGGTCTGAACCGGTCTGGACCGGCCGGTTTGGTCCGGTTCACCACCACCACTATTTCCGGCCACCACTTAAACAACCCCCCAAATTCCACATTAATTCTAACATGTTTTTAATCAACAACATCCAATTTTAAACAATCAAAACAACCATCAATCATACAAAAATCATGATTATGAAGAATCATCCAAATTCATCAAGAACAACCAACATGTTATAAAATCATAAAACATCATAATAACTACTACTTAACATGTTACTAACTAAAAATCCATGAATCATAATAATCTGAACCAAAACTAAAGATGAACCAAAAACTAAAGAAGACTAAAGCTACTAAGGTATGTAACATCTATTCGTCGAGTAACTCGGAATCGTTACCTTAGCTAGAAAAATCAATTAGCACCAAAATAAGAAGTATAAACTAAGAAACCCTTCTTCTAATCT
>JAIUZE010024519.1:0-21786 GCA_022085475.1 Heliosperma pusillum | reverse complement strand
TTAGAAGGTGTCCAAATCTTGTGCCCATAAATTTGTTCCAATCCAATGTAAGGAACAAATTTTTCTTCTCTTATTTATCTTTGTTATGCATGCATAAGATCCTTTAGTTTAATGAGTAAACTAATTTTAATATGATATAAGAAATGTCTAATATTGTTTTTAAGAAACTTACAAGCGTTATCAGCGCTTTGGTTGTTGCATGCATAATCGATTTATAGTTTTTTCGAGTTAATGTAATTTAAAGAAAACTAGTAATTTTTGTTTTATAAGATAAAATTACAAAGTCATTTTCATGTCAATATATTCTGGTCCTAATATGATTTTAGGTGTGACAACCCTCGCGAATGCGGAAATATAAAACATACAAGCATGTGAAATAGTATGCGGAAATACGGTATTTTAAAAACTTTTATACATGCAAGATAGATAATACGAGGAGTGTCAAAATATTACAAACTAAGTACGAAATACAACAAAGAGACGGGGTCTCTCAAAATGTTAGCAAAGAACAAGTGTTTAGCAAAACTAGCTAATCGTCTAGAGGTGAAACTTCCAGGGACAACGCCCGCTAGCTCACACCCGAACCCAAAATAGTCAAAGCAAAAAGCCATCCATGCAAGCAACCTTTTCATTCATGAAAAACATGAACGCCACAATCAGTGGGGAGTAACTCCGGGTTCTCCCAGCCATATCACATTAAACGTACATCAAAGGAAATACAAAAGTAAAATCATGCATATAGAGATATACATGTGAGATACGATAAGAATAGATAGGCAATCCAATATATAATGATAATATTATATGGAAATCAAATCCGAATCCATCATGCTATTCAAAGACTCGGGGAAGACACTCTTAGGCAACCGAATACGCTCACTAGGGCTTGCATCTCACCGTTAGCGGTATAAGTTTGATAAGATTGAGACTCGACAACAAACCATGCCAAGTCATGCGATGATCACAATAAATCCATCATATTATCATCCATTCAAACATACCCATACATTGACGATGCCCAGTCATGCAATGACCCTGAATACAATCATGAAATCAAGCCATTCAAAGACAAAACGACACAAGACGACATCTCTCACGGTAAATGAAACGCACTAGCATCGTGTACATGGCAAGTATGATTATGGGCATCCACGGGAGTAAAACCTTCCCTGAACGCATACACGATTCAATCCATTTCGTATATGTATACTAATTTCCTCCTGGTAGGAACGATAATTAAACGGCTCCTAATCTAAACCTGGCCAGATTCTCGGAATCACATTTTCCGATTCGACATGCGATAAAGCGTTTCGCATCCAAGACTCGGTCTTACAAAGAAAACGCCGAGTACCCCAAATTCGGTAGATCAATTCACGAAAGAGGCGGAAAAGAGCTCAAGCCTCATAACAAGCGGTTCGCTACATGCAAATAACACCACCTCGCAAGTACACAACATTTGACGGCCGGGTCGATCAACGCATAGCGTTCAACTCCCAACAACGTCGTCGTATGCCCACTAACACATGCATTTAAGCAGTAGGATACCTCCCCGTTCCGACATTCTAGCCTTACGAACGTGGAGGTAGCCAAGGGAATGAGAGAACAAAGCACAAGACAAAATAGTGCTCAAACCGTATCATTTGTACAAACCGACTCAAAGTGGGACATAGCAAAAACCGGCTAAGGCCAAACCTCATGTGAAAACCAACCTGAAACATCAGTATGTCCCAGCCGGTGACCGGCTGCCGGTCACCCGGCTGGGACCAAAGGGTTATTTGAAAAACAAAGGGAAGAAAGGGGTATCTCAGCCGGTGGTCTGACCGGCTGCCGGTCGACCGGCGGAGACCAATGCCTTATTTCAAAATCACGTAAAAGTGTCACAATATACAGCCACTGCCCAAGCCGGTGGTCTGACCGGCAGCCGGTCGACCGGCTGGGGTCCCTAGTACACGAAAAATGCCAATTTCAACCAAGATCAACATTTGATAATTATCGACTAACATTCAATTCATCAATTCTCATATGAATACTCAACAAACAACATCCATCAACAATAATACAAGTCATAAGTTTACTAACCATAATCTAAATACGGTTTCTAACCTAGAAATCACATAAAACACGTAAATGATATCGAGTAACCCTTCACCGTTACCTTTATGCGTCTTCACTACTCGTCAAGCTCCTCTTCAATAAGGAAATAGTCTTTGTCGGGATCTTGGAGGTCACCACCTACAAATAGATCATAAAAGATTAATAAAATTCATCTTGAGAAAGACGGAAAGTTTGAAAAACGAGAAAGACGGTAATTTTATTATCAATACGGATAGAGGAAGGTAAGAGGGGAAGAATGAGACAAACTTACGTGAATTTCAACAAGAAACGAGGAAGATACGATGATTCAAAGATGGATCAAAATTGGAGGCAAGGGTTTCTTAAGGAAGAAGTAATTTGGTTTGTGTTTGAGTGAAAATAGGTTAAGGGAGGAGTATGAGTGGAATATAAAGGAAAACGTCAAGGAAAGTCAAACTCGCCTTAAGTCGGGATTCTCATGGAATCTCGCGGAAATTCCAAATACGAACTCGGAAATTCTAAATTCGACTCGAAATAATAAATTCTAAGTTAAAACTTAAATTCACTGAAAAGTATTCGTAAAATATTTTCATTATAAAAATAGGGTACATTTCCGGGTGTTACAATCACCCCACCTTTTAAAAAGTTTCGCCCTCGAAACTTGAGGGAAAGAAAAATACCTTACTCGAATAGACTCGGATATTTACTACGCATAGAAGCTTCAGTTTCCCAAGTCTCTTCTTCGACATTAGCACTTCTCCACAAGATTTTCACCAAAGGAACTACTTTACTTCTAAACTTCCTATCCTTACGGTCTAGGATGCGGATCGACTTATCTTCAAAGGATAAATTCGGTTCAAGCTCAGGCATTTCAACTTGAAAGACATGGCTCGGATCACTTACATACTTTCTCAATTGAGAAACATGGAAAACATCATGAACCTTAGCAAAATTCGGGGGCAAATCCAACTTATAAGCAACGGCACCAATCCTTTTCACAATATCAAAGGGTCCAATGTATTTCGAGCTCAATTTACCCTTAACACCAAACCGTTTAACACCCTTCATTGGAGATACTTTCAAGAACACTTTATCTCCAACCTCGAATTCTAAAGGCCTTCTTCGGATATCGGCATAAGACTTTTGACAATCTTGAGCGGCTTTCATTATATCTCGAATGACCTTCACATTATCAATGGTCTCAACAAGAACATCGGGGCCTAAATCACGATTGTCACTCAATCGATTCCAACAAATAGGACTCCGACATTTCCTTCCATAAAGAGCTTCATATGGAGCCATATTGATAGATGCATGAAAACTGTTGTTGTAAGAAAACTCCACCAACGGTAGACTCTTTTCCCAACTTGACTGGAAGTCAAGAGCACAAGCCCTAAGCAAGTCTTCTAAAGTCTGAATAGTCCTCTCAGTCTGACCATCCGTAGCGGCATGAAATGCAGTACTCATCAACAACTTACTACCCATGGCTTCTTGCAAAGCTTTCCAAAATCTCGAACAGAATCTCGGATCTCGGTCGGATATAATCTCCATAGGAACACCATGGTCAATCGATCAACAACAACCTAAACGGCATCTTTACCTCCAACTGTTCTCGGCAAAGCCATAACAAAATCCATAGAAATAGATTCCCACTTCCATAGCGGAATATCCAACGGTTGTAGCAATCCACCGGGCCTCTTGTGTTCAATCTTCACTTGTTGGCAAGTAAGACATCTTCCCACATAAGAAACAACATCACCCTTCAAGTTCGGCCACCAAAACTGTAGCTTCAAATCCTTGTACATCTTATCACCACCGGGGTGAATAGAATAAGAGGAAAGGTGAGCTTCATCAAGAACTCGCTTCCTCAAATTAAGAGCATTAGGAACAAATAAACGACCATGGAAACGAAGAACACCTTCATTATCAAACCTGAAATCTTTACCTTTACCTTCAAGAATTTTGGCTTGAATAGACTTGTAGGTAAGATCATCAACTTGGCTTTCGCAGATTTCACGGAGAAACACAGGTTCGGCAATCATAGCACCAACATGAACAAATCCACGCTCTACGAACTCCAAACTCAACTTTCGAAACTCGGCAAAAAGATCAACAGGTAATACATGCAAAGCATTCAAAGCATGAGAAGCTTTCCTACTAAGAGCATCTGCAACAACACTAGCCTTCCCTTCATGATACAATAACTCAAAATCATAATCGTTCACCAATTCTAACCATCTTCTTTGCCTCATATTCAACTCTTTTTGAGTAAATATGTACTTCAAACTCTTGTGATCGGTGAAGATACGACAATGAACTCCAATTAGGTAATGTCTCCACACTTTCAAAGCATGAACAACAGCGGCCAATTCTAAATCATGAGTAGGATAGTTCACTTCATGAACTTTCAATTGCCTTGAAGCATAAGCCACCACCTTCCTATTCTGCATAAGAACACAACCCCAATCCCATTTTAGAAGCATCACAATAGGACATCAGTCTACTCATCTTCAGGCAAAGTAAACCGAGCGGGTAGTTAACCTCTTCTTTAACTCTTGAAACGCTGCTTCACAAGCTTAATTCCATAGGAATTTGGTTTCCTTTTTCAATAACTGAGTCATCGGTCTAGCAAGCTTCGAGAAATCCTTGACAAATCTTCGATAATAACCAGCTAAACCAAGGAAACTTCGAATCTCTCTAATATCAGTCGGACTCTTCCAATCAACAACGGCCTCAATTTTAGAAGGATCCACCATTACACCCTCTTTAGAAATCACATGCCCAAGAAAGGACACCTTAGGTAACCAAAATTCGCACTTAGAGAACTTAGCATACCACTACTGACGACGTAGAACACCCAAAATAATCCTCAAATGAATAGCATGCTCATCTTTGGATTTGGAGAAAATAAGAATATCATCAATGAATACCACCACACACTTGTCAAGATACTCACTAAATGTGCGGTTCATTTGATCCATAAAGATAGCGTGAGCATTCGTCAATCCAAAAGGCATCACCTTGAACTCATAATGACCATACCTTGTACTAAATGCGGTCTTCGGAATATCAACATCACGAACAGGAATTTGATGATAACCGGATCTCAAATCAATCTTGGAAAAAGTAGAAGCACCCTTTAATTGATCAAACAAATCTTCAATTCTTGGTAAAGGATACCTATTCTTGATGGTAATCCGATTCAATTCACGATAATCAATACAAAACCTCATCGAACCATCTTTCTTCTTTACAAAGAGAACGGGAGCACCCCAAGGCGAGGTACTTGGTCGAATAAAACCCTTTTCAATCATATCATCTAACTGCTTCCGTAAATCTTTCAATTCAGACGGAGCCATACGATAAGGAGCTTTGGCAATGGGTCCAGAACCAGGTACAAGATCAATAGAGAATTCAACATCATGCTCGGGAGGGATCCCGGGCAAATCTTCAGGGAATACATCAACGAATTTTCGAACAATAGGCACATCTTCAATACTTGGCAAAGAGGTATTTGAAGAAGTCACAACACACAAGAATGCTTGGTGACCTTTTCTACCCTTACTTACCAACTTCATAGCGGAAATTAAAGACACACCTTTTCGGGGATGAGATCCCTTATAGGTTATTCTAACCCCTAAAGGACTCTTTAAATAAATCTTTTGATCACGACACTCGAACCTAGCATGATACATTGCTAGCCAATCAATACCTAATATTATATCAAACTCTCCTAGAGGAAACTGAAGGAGATTAGCGGGAAAGATAGAACCCGCAATAGATATTGGAACATTTGGATAAAGGGTAGAACAAGAGATTATATCTCCAGATGGTAAGGATATGGGAGTATCCTCACTAGATGTAGGCTCGATAGATAACTGATTAGCATAAGTCGATGACACAAAATACATAGAAGCACCGGTATCAAATAGAATAAGACACGGTTGCTCTAAGATTGAGAACATACCCGTAATGATCTCGGGATGAGCATCGGCTTCAACACGGCTCATGACAAAGATGGAACCCTTAGGTTTAGGAGGGGGAGGCAACTTTCGATCGGGGCAATCCTCGTAACGATGACCACCCTTTTGACAGAAGTAGCAAATGTAAGGTCGGTTGACACAAGACATACCGGGATGGTATGGTTGTTTACAACGGTTACATTGACGACCTTGGGCTTGAGCTTGAGGAGCATAAGGCTTATGAGCCACATTTGAAGTAGCTCTAGGAATAAAAGGAGCATGATTTCTTGCATTTGCATTGGAAGAAGGATTAAACCTCCTATTGTTAGCATAGGAATTAGAAGGAGACGGAATAAACGGTCTCTTCCCAAAAACATTCGGCCTAGGAGCGTAAGAAGGAGAGGGATTATTCATCAAAGCTTCATCTCTAATAGCCTTATTGAATTCTCGGCCCACAAGGCATTGTCATAAAGATCTCCAAAGGACGCAGTACCCCTTCTCACTTTACTTTGAAGAACGGCACTCAACTTGTTTCGATAATAGAATGTTCGGTCTTCATCATCTCGGATAAGCCTCGGCGCAAAATGAGCGAGCTTATTAAACTCCGTAGTAAACTCTTGAGCTGATAGGTTGTCTTGTTTAAAGTCAATGAACTCCTTGAGCCTTTGTTGTTTAAGCTCTTTAGGATAGAATCTACCTTCCACAAGAGCTTTGAAGCAAGCCCAGTTAAAGTCCTCCTCAAAAACAGCGGTGGCACTTGTGATAGCCCACCAGTTATCAGCTTCCCTAACAAGGAAATGCTTTGCGATCCTCACCTTGTCCTCTTCGCGGACTTGGTATAAATCGAACTGCTTCTCCATCTCACGGAACCAATCGGATAGCTCCGTAGGGTCCGGTTCTCCACCATATGGTATGATTTTACTCCTTGCTATTTGTCCAGCTACCCATGCATAGCCACCTTGATGGTTATCCTCCCTTCTAGGGGGAACTTAGTTATTAGCTTGAGCTAAAGCTGCATCTTGCTGATTTTTCAGCACTTGAGTGAGAGCTTCCATCATAACGTTCTCAGCTAATCGTGGTCTAACCATCTTCATAAGAAACAAAAACAAATTAAGTTACTCCTATCAATTAGCATAAACAAATAGACTACCAAGTAAAGTCCTTAACTTCTACCCAACTCTCATTTATTATTTTAAGGTCAAGTTGTTTAAGTCAGGGTTCACGTGTGTGCGTCGGGAGCGATAAAAAGCTCTGATACCAACTGTGACAACCCTCGCGAATGCGGAAATATAAAACATACAAGCATGTGAAATAGTATGCGGAAATACGGTATTTTAAAAACTTTTATACATGCAAGATAGATAAAACGAGAAGTGTCAAAATATTACAAACTAAGTACGAAAAATAACAAAGAGACGGGGTCTCTCAAAATGTTAGCAAAGAACAAGTGTTTAACAAAACTAGCTAAATCGTCTAGTGGTGAAACTTCCAGGGACAACGCCCGCTAGCTCACACCCGAACCCAAAATAGTCAAAGCAAAAAGCCATCCATGCAAGCAACCTGTTCATTCATGAAAAACATGAACGCCACAATCAGTGGGGAGTAACTCCGGGTTCTCCCAGCCATATCACATTAAACGTACATCAAAGGAAATACAAAAGTAAAATCATGCATATAGAGATATACATGTGAGATACGATAAGAATAGATAGGCAATCCAATATATAATGATAAGATTATATGGAAATCAAATCCAAATCCATCATGCTATTCAAAGACTCGAGGAAGACACTCTTAGGCAACCGAATACGCTCACTAGGTCTTACATCTCACCGTTAGCGGTATAAGTTTGATAAGATTGAGACTCGACAAACAACCATGCCAAGTATGCGATGATCACAATAAATCCATCATATTATCATCCATTCACGAACCAATACATTGACGATGCCAAGTCATGCAATGACCATGAATACAATCATGAAATCACGCATTCAAAGACAACGACACAAGACGACATCTCTCACGGTAAATGAAACGCACTAGCACCGTGTACATGGCAAGTATGATTAAAAGGCATCCACGAGATCACATTTCCCTGAACGCATACACGATCGTATTTCGTATATGTAGACTAATTTCCTCCTGGTAGGAACGATAAGGCTCCTAATCTAAACCTGGCCAGATTCTCGGAATCACATTTTCCGATTCGACATGCGATCACGTTTTGCATCCAAGACTCGGTCAATCATAGACGCCGAGTACCCACATTCTCGGTAGATCAATTCACGAAAGACGCGGAAAAGAGCACAAGCCTCATAACAAGCGGTACGCTACATGCAAATAACACCACCTCGCAAGTACACAACATTTGACGGCCGGGTCGATCAACGCATAGCGTTCAACTCCCAACAACGTCGTCGTATGCCCACTAACACATGCATTTAAGCAGTAGGATACCTCCCCGTTCCGACATTCCAGCCTTACAAACGTGAAGGTAGCCAAGGGAATGAGAGAACAAAGCACAAGACAAAATAGTGGTCAAACCGTATCATTTGTACAAACCGACTCAAAGTGGGACATAGCAAAAACCGTCACAAAACATGTGATACAAGCGAATGAAATATCATATATTCAAAACATTAATATTATAAGTCACTACGTAAAATTATACGATAAATGAACGATCGGAATTATTATAAATGAAAACCGTAAACAAGAAATACAAACAACATTCAGCAGGTGCCAGCCGTTCAGGCTGACCGGCTGCCGGTCTACCGGCTAAGGCCAAACCTCATGTGAAAACCAACCTGAAACATCAGTATGTCCCAGCCGGTGACCGGCTGCCGGTCACCCGGCTGGGACCAAAGTGTTATTTGAAAAACAAAGGGAAGAAAGGGGTATCTCAGCCGGTGGTCTGACCGGCTGCCGGTCGACCGGCGGAGACCAATGCCTTATTTCAAAATCACGTAAAAGTGTCACAATATACAGCCACTGCTCAAGCCGGTGGTCTGACCGGCTGCCGGTCGACCGGCTGGGGTCCCTAGTACACGAAAAATGCCAATTTCAACCAAGATCAACATTTGATAATTATCGACTAACATTCAATTCATCAATTCTTATATGAATACTCAACAAACAACATCCATCAACAATAATACAAGTCATAAGTTTACTAACCATAATCTAAATACGGTTTCTAACCTAGAAATCACATAAAACACGTAAATGATATCGAGTAACCCTTCACCGTTAC
This sequence comes from Heliosperma pusillum, assembly GCA_022085475.1. NCBI lineage: Eukaryota > Viridiplantae > Streptophyta > Magnoliopsida > Caryophyllales > Caryophyllaceae > Heliosperma > Heliosperma pusillum. Next base: position 12,495 of record JAIUZE010024519.1, on the reverse strand, counting down.
CTTTATGCGTCTTCACTACTCGTCAAGCTCCTCTTCAATAAGGAAATAGTCTTTGTCGGGATCTTGGAGGTCACCACCTACAAATAGATCATAAAAGATTAATAAAATTCATCTTGAGAAAGACGGAAAGTTTGAAAAACGAGAAAGACGGTAATTTTATTATCAATACGGATAGAGGAAGGTAAGAGGGGAAGAATGAGACAAACTTATGGGAATTTCAACAAGAAACGAGGAAGATACGATGATTCAAAGATGGATCAAAATTGGAGGCAAGGGTTTCTTAAGGAAGAAGTAATTTGGTTTGTGTTTGAGTGAAAATAGGTTAAGGGAGGAGTATGAGTGGAATATAAAGGAAAAAGTCAAGGAAAGTCAAACTCGCCTTAAGTTGGGATTCTCATGGAATCTCGCGGAAATTCCAAATACGAACTCGGAAATTCTAAATTCGACTCGAAATAATAAATTCTAAATTAAAACTTAAATTCACTGAAAAGTATTCGTAAAATATTTTCATTATAAAAATAGGGTACATTTCCGGGTGTTACATTAGGTCATTTTGACACTTCTAATATCATTTTACAATTAGTTTACTCTTAAACTAAATAAATCTTATGCATGCATAACAAAAGAATTAGAAGAAACAATTTCCTTACGTTGATTATGAAAATATGGGCACAATATTTGAACTCCTTTCAAATATTGTTCTTGAGCTATTAATATGAGGATGATCTTCCAAGTTTCAAAGTAGAAACTCTCCAATTAGTAGCACTACACTAGTATATAATAGTAGTCTCCCTTAAAATAATCTAATAACCTCTTATTACTACACTAGTAATGTTACTAGAAAATATGAACTTCAAGTTATAGAACTTCTTAAGTTTTAGTGAGAAGTTGGAGGAAAAATGTAGAGAGATAAGCAATTTTTGCATGAGTTAATTATAATGAGATGGAGTGTGAATAAATAAGAGGAAATTGTCCTCTTCACTCTTCACATGTACCGGCCACATGCCCCATGGTGGGGTGTGTGGTCACTTTCATTTTGTTCTTAACAAGAAAGGTTGAGTGTATGGGTAAATGTAGTAATGATTTGGTCTAATTCTCAATTAGAACAAAATTACAAACTAAAATCCTACCCACTAACACCCCAAAACCGGTGCACCCAAATAAAATGGGTGTCCATTTTATTTTTGCATTTTGTCATTTGTCACAAGTGTGACATGTGACATGAAAGGTAATTTTAGCTTATAATGTGCATTTAACCAATTTAAATGCAATTTCATAACAAATAAGTTAGAATTAACATTTTAAGTCACATTTAATAATTACATGTAAATAAAATGGGTCATCTCATATTTGGTTAATATAATCTACAACAGTTTGTAATTATAATCGACCAATTTCACTTATCTCAAATGTTTCATAAACATAATGCATTCTTAGTAATATAACAATTAAATTACCAAAATAAATCTTATTTAATCATATTATAATAAGATATATTTCTCTCTTACAATTTAAACTTGGTTCAATTTAAGGGATTAATTAATCTGTATCGCTATACAATTAACTAATGTACATGATTAGGGGATTGTCCTTTAGGTGTGACCTCAAGGGATCAACTGATCACCACCGTCATACGACAGTAACGTCAAACTCAATTGAGCCAATCATTACCGATTTATGTTGTCCAGTTGACTATAATATTCATCATTCCTTTGTATTCTTATTATTGAGATTTAGTTATGTGATCGCACTATTGTTGAGGACATTTACTCCAACAATCTCTCACTTGTCCAAGACAAGTGTGCGTCACCAATTCTCTTGTCCTATTACAATATCTCCCACTTAATGCAAGGTGTCTTGCAGGTCGTACTTGCATTTGATCATATCAAGAGTGGTTTCCTCGATCTGGAGAGTAACTGTCTGACCGGAATTATCTACCATAGATACCTTCCGAGCGTGGCCACGCATTTTCAGCTTACTCCTCCTCGAGTGGCCTTGAGATTTTAAAACAACCCTGACAAGGGGTGGACAATTCCTATCGCACTATTCCCTTTGCATAGCCACAACTCATCATGACCCAAAAGATGCCCATTTGACCCTAGTTACGAAGGTCGTAGAGCATAAATCAAAGTCACTCTGAAACTGTGCCACCTTAGGCGAACAATATTTAGTCGAAGAATTGACTTAAAAAGAATACTAATAGCTCTTGCCACGACCAGACTACAAGAATTGCCAGAATTCTATAAGCGGTCACTGCCCGACAGATTGTCCCTTACAGTCTGCCCATGTCATAGACTGGTCATCCCTTATGACCCTATGGCACTTGAACTTGCCATCGATCGCATCACATTCTAGTCACTTGGTGACGTCATCTCATATAAGCAACTAGGGGCCAATGCTATGTTAATCCAGTCCACTTTAATGGGGTTCAATAGTTGTCTCTACAACCCATTTGGATATAACAAAGCACAAAAACGAGTTTTAGAAACTCAAACGATAAATGTGATTATCATATATGTGTTGGAGTAGGTGTCCTCCACAATAGTGCGCCACATAATAAATCTTATCAAGGAATGTAATTGGGATATTTATTGACTATATATATGATTAGTCAGTTGATTAACGTAAATCAATAACGGTTGGCTGACTAGAGTTTGACGTTATTGTCGTTTGACGGCGGTGATCAACTGATCCCTTTCGGTCACACCTAAAGGATGAAATCCAAATAGTAACTAATTATTTGTATACGATACAGTTAATTAGTACATTACATATATTCGATATGTACGAGAGTTAATTGTTAGAAATTGAGTTAAGAACTCAAATTCAATTAAGTTTATTTTTCAATTATGCGATAATTGACTAATAAATTTATATCTTATTTTAATACGATTAAATAAGATTTAACTTAGTAATTAATCGTTAAATTACTAAATTAGTTGAGGTTTTGAGATAGAGGTAATTAGTTAATTATATTTACAAGGAGTTGTAAAATAAATTAACCAAGCATTGTGGGACCCATTATATATTAATATAATGGTAAAATATTACTTAAAATGTTAAGTACATATTATTTATTTAATTAAGTCATATAATTGTTATATGATCAAATTAACACTTAATTATACAAGATAATTAACCATATGATCAATAAGTATTTGTGAGACAAATATCAAAAAATCAAATTACAACCAATGTCAATAAAAGGAATTAAACAAATTTCCATGTCAAACAAGGAAATTATAAAAGTTCTAAAAACAATGTCTCGAAATACATCCCAAAATTTTGACAATTCAAAATGAGACCAAGCTTCCATAGGTCTTCAATCATGGGTAGCTACCTTAGCTTCCCTTGAAAAGCCTTCTTAGGCTTGCTTGTCCTTGCCTTTATCCTTGCTAGGATGCCCTAATTACAACTAAATAGGATAAGAATCACAACTCGTATCTATATACCAAAGTTGAGATCATAACATAAACGATAGGGATAAATATTTACCTACTGGAACAACCTTTCCAGTTTTAAGATCTCCAAGATACTTATAGCAATTCCTCTTTCAATGCCCTACGTCATTACAATAATGGCATTTTTTTTTCCTTATTGGAGGCACCCTTCTTGGGCATGGGAGAGCTATTCTTAATAGCTTTACCCCTTTCCCTTGAAGGTGAAGGGCTTCTTCCCTTTACTACCACTTTACTTGAACTTCCCCTTGCTCCTTATATTAATATGGAGCACATCCTTGGAAGTGCTAACATATAGCCCATGTCTCTCTCGGCTTGCACGAGTAGCTTGTGCAATTCATGAAGAGAGGTTTTTCATGTTATGCATATTGTAGTTTAACCTAAACTTCACATATGCTTTGATTTTCTCCAAGGAATGTAAAACTCGGTCGATAACGAGTTGTTTGGGAATGGTCACCCCTTGCAATTTTAGAGTCTCAACATGCTCAATCACTTTAAGTATATGAGGGCTAACTTAAGGTCCTCTTATAGGTTCATGTTGAATAATGTGGAAGCCGTCTCAAACTGTAAGATCCCAGGAGCTTTGTGAAAAACATAGTCACAAGCTTGGCATAGTTCTCACAGGCCGTGCTCATCTTATGACACTCTTTTGGAGATCGGCCTCCAACGAGAAGATCAAAACGTTTTTTATCGCGGCAGACTCTTGTGGCTAGCCTCATAGGCTCGCCTTCCGTGGCGGTTGACCTTTCATTAGGTGCGGTGGGAGAGGCCTTGGCAAGGTAACGAAACCTGTCGTCACCCGCCGTGGCCAAGCGGAGTTGCATATCCCAATTGGTAAAATTAGCGCCATTCTTTTCTAACTTGCATCGATCCATAAAGGATGAAGCCATGAGACATTCGTGAGAATTGGAGCATAGGTGGTGGTGGATGAATTAGCATTTGCCATTGCGAATAAACAAATATGACTACAAATTTTAAATACATAAAGGAAATGTTAACATTTATCATTTTAAATAATTGTAAACATTTTAAACAAGTTTCAACATTTAAATAGTGACCTCTACCCAACTATTATAAATGATTCCAAGATCCAAATTCATATCAACTTGGGCACGGTAAGCCGATTCATCCCTCATTAACATAATTCGGTGGATTAACTCTTTAATCGATTCTACATTAGAACTCTCGGTCGATAATATTACTTTAATATTTATCTTATGCCCGGAACACATGCGGCTACGGTCGCGAATACTTCCGTTGAGCTCAATCCAAATTTCGAAATATTAACATTTATTACCCCACTTACCCAACGTGACAAGTTTAGCACCCCGGTAAGCCGAACCTACTTCCTTGCGAAATTGGGATTCATGGGTTCTACTATTTGGTAAGGCTTGATCTCAATTATTTAATATGAGAGGTCATGACAATTTATTATCTATATCGTTTAAGTGAACTAAATCGTAGAATTAATGATAATTTTAATTGACACGGTCGAATACTCGATAAAATATGCATGTCATGTTATGGCGATTTGGCAATGCATGCAAACATATTAAGTAAAATGCAAGCATAAAATAAAACTCCTAGTATGGCCTTTCCTAGAATAGAAAATCATATAATCTATTACAAGTTCGGAAACCAACTCCTTTGGTCCCTTGAACTTCATAAGCACGCCTCCCAAGGTCACCGTCTCTCTCTCGGAACTCCTTTCCGAATGGCACCGTCTTTGGGAAACTCCGGTTTTACAATTAGTTACAAAATATATAATAAAATTACAATAATTTCCTATTATACATTTGTAAAATAAAATAATACAATAAAAGTGATTCGAGATCACATTAAATTACAACCGAATCAATATTCCCTTACATTTCGGGCAATATCGATTAAAACTAAGGCCATACAAGGAAAAATTACATAATTCCAAATTACATAAACCAAAATATGACATTCATAAATTGAAAAAATGACATTCATAAATAAAAATGCAGCATTATAATATGTATAAAACATGCTCATGTTAAATGCCAAATCGCTCTATTTAACGGTTTATATCGAATATAACCCGGTTTTACGGAAATGCGTGATAATAACACTTTAAAATCACCAAACAATACTTAAATCATATTAAAGTCCAAGTTAATTATCCCAACTCAGTTAGGCCTCAAAAATTAGTCATTACTCAATTTTTGACAATAATTCAACTTGTTGTTATTTAATTGCTCATAATTAGACTTTTAAAATCATATTTTAATCAAATAAATTCAAATTTAATTACAATAATTTAAAATTTTGAATTTAAAATTCTTGAACATTCTGGAACATTTCCATGACACTCAAAATGTCAAAAATCATGGTTTAAAAATTTGAATCGGTTTTGAGAAAAATGGTTGCGCTTTATCGGTTTTATCAAATAAAATACATAAAGCATGCAAAAATTTAATCATATTAAATTTTCAACTTAAGATCTGAAATGTGGGACATTTATTCAACCAGGAACAATTTTCTTATGACATGAAATTTATTTTAGCTATATTTGCTAAATAATTCACTATTTATGTCATTTTTATATTAAAAATTCATAAATCATGCTAGACAAATCCCATCAGTCTGAACATTTCCAGTCTGACAAGAAAACATGCACGTGACAACATACTAAAATTGCATCATCAGATTCAAAGCGGAAGTATTTTTGACCATTTGACCTTTATTTATTTCATTTTATCATATAAAAATCATAAATCACACGAAATAAGTCCAATTCACACGAAATTTTACATACAGTAAGTAAAATTCATGTGTGATATTGAGTAAAAATTTCAAGGTCATAAGATAAGTCTAACTATTTTTATCATTTTAAACATCATTTTACTCATAAAAATGTAATAAAAATACTAAAAATCATATTTGAGCACTATAAATTTCCATAAATCATCAAAATGACCTAAAATCAGATTAGGACCAGAATATATTGACATGCAAATAACTTTGTATTTTTATCTTATAAAACACAAATTACTAGTTTTCTTTAAGTTACCATAACTCGAAAAAACTAAAAATCGATTATGCATGCAACAACCTTGGCTCTTGATACCGCTTGTTAGTTTCTCAAACTCGATATTAGACACTTCTAATATCATTTTACAATTAGTTTACTCTTAAACTAAATAAATTTTATGCATGCATAACAAAAGAATTAGAAGAAACAATTCCTTACATTGATTATGAAAATATGGGTACAATATTTGAACTCCTTTCAAATATTGTTCTTGAGCTATTAATATGAGGATGATCTTCCAAGTTTCAAAGTAGAAACTCTCCAATTAGTAGCACCCAAGACAACCCCTTAATCTCTACTAAATTACTACACTAGTACTCCCTCCATTCAACTCCACACTACACTATTGCTTTATCACATTTGTCAACGCATGTTTTGCATTGTAAATAACTTTAGCTACGTATTTGAAAAAATTATAAAAGTTAGATATTTTTAATGTACTCCTAAAGACGAATCAAACAAGAGCCCACTTGAATATATTTTCACTTATATATCGAGAGAAAATTGGAGTTGAATGCTCACTTGTGAATAGTGTACAAAAAGATACATACCATGTGAAGTTGAATGGAGGTAGTATATAATAGTAGTCTCCCTTAAAATAATCTAATAACCTCTTATTACTACACTAGTAATGTTACTAGAAAATATGAACTTCAAGTTATAGAACTTCTTAAGTTTTAGTGAGAAGTTGGAGGAAAAATGTAGAGAGATAAGCAATTTTTGCATGAGTTAATTATAATGAGATGGAGTGTGAATAAATAAGAGGAAATTGTCCTCTTCACTCTTCACATGAACCGGCCACATGCCCCATGGTGGGGCGTGTGGTCACTTTCATTTTGTTCTTAACAAGAAAGGTTGAGTGTATGGGTAAATGTAGTAATGATTTGGTCTAATTCTCAATTAGAACAAAATTACAAACTAAAATCCTACCCACTAACACCCCAAAATCGGAGCACCCATATAAAATGGGTGTCCATTTTATTTTTGCATTTTGTCATTTGTCACAAGTGCGACATGTGACATGAAACATGTAATTTTAGCTTATAATGTGCATTTAACCAATTTAAATGCAATTTCATAATAAATAAATTAGACTTAACATTTTAAGTCACATTTAATAATTACATGTAAATAAAATGGGTCATCTCATATTTGGTTAATATAATCTACAACAGTTTGTAATTATAATCGACCAATTTCACTTATCTCAAATGTTTCATAAACATAATGCATTCTTAGTAATATAATAATTAAATTACCAAAATGAATCTTATTTAATCATATTATAATAAGATATATTTCTCACTTATAATTTAAACTTGGTTCAATTTAAGGGATTAATTAATCTATATCGCTATACAATTAACTAATGTACATGATTAGGGGATTGTCCTTTAGGTGTGACCTCAAGGGATCAACTGATCACCACCGTCATACGACAGTAACGTCAAACTCAATTGAGCCAATCATTACCGATTTATGTTGACCAGTTGACTATAATATTCATCATCCCTTTGTATTCTTATTATTGAGATATAATTATGTGATCGCACTATTGTTGAGGACATTTACTCCAACATATATATATATATTGCTAAAATATGATTTTTAGTAATTTTATTACATTTTAATGAGTAAAATGATTTTTAAAATGCTAAAAATAGTTATACTTATCTTCTAACCTTGAAATATTTTCACAATATCACACATGCATTTTACTTACTATATGTAAAATTTCGTGTGAACTGGATTTATTTCTCATGATTTATGATTTTTATATGATAAAATGAATTAAATGAAGGTCTAATGGTTAAAACTAGTTCCTCTTTGAATCTGAATATGAAATTTTATTATGTTGTCACATGCACGTTTTCCTGACAGACAGGAAAATTTCAGACTGATGTGTTTTGTCTAGCATGATTTATGAACTTTTAATGTAAAAATGGCATAAATAATGACTTATTTAGCAACTATAGCTAAAATAAATTTCATGTCATTAGAAAACTATTCATGGTTAATTTTCGCATGCTTTATGTATTTTATTTGATAAAACCGATAAAGCGCAACCACTTTTTCTCAAAATCGATTCGAAATTTTTAACCTTGATTTTTGAAATTATGAGTGTCATGGAATTGTTCCAGAATGTAAAAAAATTTGAAATTTGAAATTTGAAATTATTGTAATTAAATTTGGATTTATATGATTAAAATATGATTTTTAAGTCTAATTTTGAGCAATTATATGACAACAAGTTGAATTACTGTCAAAAATTGAGTGATGACTAATTTTTGAGTCCTAAATCAGTTGGGATAATTAACTTGGACTTAAATATGATTTAAGTGTTGTTTGGTGATTTTAAAATGTTATTATCACGCATTTCTGTAAAACCGGGTTATATATGATATAAACCGTATTATAGGGTGATTATGTAACACCCGCAAATGTACCCTATTTTTATAGTACAAATATTTTACGGATACTTTTCAGCGAAATTTAGTTTTAGTTTAGAATTAAATTTTCCGTGTCTAATTTAGAATTTCCGAGTTCGTATTTGGACTTTACGCGAGATTCCGAGTAAGTAACGTCTTAAGACGTTTTTGGGCTTTTTCTCATATTTTCCACTTACTCCTTCATATACTCCCTCACAACCCTAACTCCCTCACATTCAATCTTCTTCTTCCTCACCAAGTAAACCCCAAATCCCTAGCCTCCATATTTGATCAAACTTAGAATCGTCACTCCTCATTCATTCCTCGCTCAAATTCACTCAAGTTCATCTTATTCCTTCCCTCTCATCGTCCTCTATCCGTATTGGTAATAAAATTACCGTCTTTCTCGCTTTTCAATTTATCCGTCTTTCTCAAAGGTTACTTCTTGATAGAAGAGGACATTGACGCGGATTGAAGACGCGAAAAGGTAACGGTGAAGGGTTACTCGATATCATTTACAAGTTTTAATGTGTTTTCTATGTTAGAAATCGTATTGAGAATAAGGTTAGTAATCATAGGAATTGTGTTATTGATGATGGTTGTTGTTAGTTGTTAATTGATATGAGAATTGATGGTTTGTGTTGATAAATGATGATTGTTGAATGTTTTTGACAAGTTGAAAGAAATGAGGATCGCGTGCCTGAGACCAGGACGCTGGCAGCGTTGCCTGGCGCTGGCAGCGTTTCTTGCTGCCAGTTTTCCCCAAAGTTGAACCTTTGAATTTTATTCCCGCCTTGACTTTTCTTGACCCTTTGGACTTAGTTTTCTTGAATTGATGATTTGTTTGTAGCCCACTCCAAGTTGTCGGGTTTGGGTCACGGGTCTCGGGTTTGACTTTGACTTTTGTTGACTTTCGGGTTGGACTTTGAATATTAATGTTTCGAATATCTGATGATCCTATCGCTTGTATCGCATGTTTTGTGACGGTTTTTGATATGTTCCACTTTGAGTCGGTTTTACAAATGTTACGGTTTGAGCACTAATTTCCTATGTGCGTTGTACTCTCATTCCCTTGGCTACCTCAACGTTCGTAAGGCTGGAATGTCGGAACGGGGAGTGTATCCTGACTGCTTAATTGCATGTGTTAGTGGGCATATGATGACGTTGTTGGGAGGCGAACGCTTTGCGTTGATCGACCCGGCCATCAAATGTTGGATACTTGCGAGGTTGTGTCAACTGCATGTAGCGTACCGCTTGTTATGAGGCTTATGCTCTTTTCCGCCTCTTTCGTGAATGTCGACCGAATTTGGGGTACTCGGCGTCTATGATTGACCGAGGCTTTGATGCAAAATGTTTATCGCATGTCGAATTGGAAAACGTTATTCCGAGAGTCTGGCCAGGTTTAGACTAGGACCGTCTTATTATCGTCGTCCTACCGGGAGGAAATTAGTCTCTATATACGAAATGTAGCATCGTGTATGCGTTCAGGGAAATGTTGTATCCCGTGGATGCGTTTTAATCATACTTGCCATGTACACGGTGCTAGTGCGTGGCATTTACCGTGAGAGATGTCGTCAACGTATTGGTATGTTTGGATGGGTGATTACATGATTGATTATTCGTGATCATTGGATGACTTGGCATGGTTTGTTTGTCGAGTCTCAATCTTATCAAACTTATGCCGCTAACGGTAAGATGTAAGCCCTAGTGAGAGTGTATGGTTGCCTAAGAGTGTCTTCCCCGAGTCTATCTATAGCGAGATGGTTACGGATTTGTACTTCATGTATTCGATATTATATATTGAAATGCCTATTTATCCTTTCTCGTATTTCACATGTATATCTATATATGCATGCTTCTACTTTTGTATTTCCGTTTATGTACGTTTAATGTGATATGGCTGGGAGAACCCAGAGTTACTCCCCACTGATTGTGGCATTCACGTTTTTCATGGATGAACAGGTTGCTTGATTGGATGGCTTTTTGACTGTGGTATTTTGGGTTCGGGCGTGAGCTAGCGGGCGTTGACCTGGATGATTCACCTCTAGACGTTTCTTAGCTAGTTGTTAAATAACTTTGGCTTTTGATCACATTTTGAGAGACTACGTCTCTTGCAGTATTTTATATTTGGTTTGTAATTATTGACATTCCTCGTATTTCTATCTTGCATGTAAAAAGTTTTAAAAACACCGTATTTTACGCTTTATAATTCACATGCTTGTTATGTTTTATTTCCGCATTCGCGAGGGTTGTCACAGTTGGTATCAGAGCTTTATCGCTCCCGACGCACACATGTGAACCCTAAACTTAAACTACTTGACCTTGAAATAATAAATGAGAGATGGGTAGAACTTAAGGACTTTACTTGGTAGTCTATTTGTTTATGCTAATTGATAGGATTAACTTAATTTGTTTTTATTTCTTATGAAGATGGTTAGACCTCGAGTAGTAGAGAATGTTATGCTAGAAGCTCTTACGCACGTGTTGAAGAATCAACAAGATGCGGGTATTTCTCTAGCCAACCAAGTTCCCCCTCGAAGAGGATAGCCACCAAGGAGGCTACGCTTGGGTGGCAACCCAGATAGCTAGGAGTAAGATTATACCTTACGGTGGAGAGCCGGACCCTACCGAGCTATCGGAATGTTTCCGACAAATGGAGAATCAATTTGATCTATACCAAGTCCGTGAAGAGGACAAGGTGAGGATCGCAAAGCACTTCCTTGTAAGGGAAGTAGATAATTGGTGGGCGATTACTAGCGCCACCGCTACTCTTGAAGATGATTTCAATTGGGCTTGTTTCAAAGCTCTAGTTGAAGGTCAATTTTATCCCAAGGAGCTAAAGGAACAAACGCTCAAGGAATTTATTGACTTCAAGCAAGGTAACTTGTCGGCAGAAGACTTCACTACGGAGTTCAACAAGCTTGCTCATTTTGCTCTGAGGCTTATCAAAGATGACGAGGATCGAGCTTTCTACTACCGCAACAAGCTTAGTGCTTTACTTCAAAGTAAAGTGAGGAGGAACACTACTTCCTTTGGGGATTTATATGATGATGCTTTATGGGCCGAGAATTCCATGAAGGCCATTAGGGATGAAGCTATGATGAATAATCCCTCTCCTTCTTTCACTCCTAGGCCAAATGTCTATAGGAAGAGATCGTTTACTTCGTCTTGCTCCAACTCTTATGCCAACAAGAGGAGATTCAATCCTCCTTCAAATGCAAATACAAGAGCTGGAGTGTAAACTACTAAGGTTCACAAGTTTTAAGTAAGCTTGATGAACTTGATTCAAACTGAGAACAAAACAAGTGAATAGGGATATTGTTTTAGGGATATTGAGTTGTCTAACTGAAAGACTCAGGGGATATGACTTAGAGACAATCCTCTACAGCAAGGCACAAGAGAAAAGGACTCAAAGACTGGATTTAGAGATAGTTTTCAAGTATTAGAGCAAAGCACAAACACTCTAAACTAAACTCAACAGCAAGTAAGTTAACCACAGCAAAGCACAGGTATAACTTGACTCACAATACAAGGCACTGATCAAACACCT
>JAIUZE010024518.1:0-11016 GCA_022085475.1 Heliosperma pusillum | reverse complement strand
TCTACTCTTATTAGAACTTAGATAAACCTGCCTTGGATGAGGACAAGTTGACTTAGACAAAAGGAAACCACATCCGGACTTGTACTTTCTCTGTAATGATGCTCATTGGACTCTGGTTTTGGGCTGCTTGTAACTTGAGTTTTTGCTAGGCTTCTAAAGGAACTTTCCTGGACAAACTTGTTGATTAATGGGTTCACTTGATGGTAGGCCATGGTGGGGGTGGCTGGGATGCTCTTGTGTACCTCCTTGGTGCTGGGTTTGCTAACTGGTCTGCTGGACTCTGACTGGCATTGTTTCGGGATTGTGTAGGGAATGTGGACTGAACTGAGCCTTGGCATGGCTTGGTGAGCCTTGAACTGTCTTCCTCAATGTTCTGGCTTGGTTTGGTTTGAGTTTGGCTTGCCATGGCTTGTTGTTTGGACCTTGTGACTCGAGCTTCCATCTGAGGGGGTCTTAGGGTCATGCTTGTCTGGCTTGTGGCTTGATCATCAAGGCCCCTTGGGTGAGCTCCTGCTGCAAATAGGCATTTCAATATTTAAGATATAGGCACATGAAACAAAAAACCGTAACCATCATATCATAGATAGACTCGAGAAAGACACCCTTAGGCAACTATATACTCACTAGGGCTTGCATCTCACCGGTAGCGGCATATACTTGATAAGATTGAGACTCGACATATAAACCACGCCAAGTCATCCAACGGTCACAAATAATCAACATATAATCATCCATCCAAACGTACGAATACCTTAACAAACATCTATCACAGTAAACACTACTACATAAATCATCATAGACATCCGACATTTTCATTAATAGACATCAGATTTTCTACTGATGCACAGTTGACACATGTATATTCTTTATACTTAGACATCAGTCTTAAGTCTGATGTCTATTCGAAAATAGACATCAGTTTTAATTTTATCTAATGTCTATTCCATGAATACGCATCAGAGTTTTCCTAAAAACCGATGTCTATTGTATATATAGACATCAGGTTTTAGTCAAGTCTGATGTATATTCTATTCTTCTACTGAAAAAAAAATAAAAATGCGTTTATCAGCATATAATCTACATTCCTTTCATCAACGAGACCAACATAATCAACTAGTTTGAAAAATATTATATACAAAATTATTATACATATACAACCAAACCCATCATCCACACAAACTAACGAAGTACATTACATTACTAAACTTTCAGAAAATAGGCTGCTTCTAAATCAGGCTCCTCGTCAATTTCGATGAAAAAGCTACGAGTCAAGAAAATGCCTTACTAAGACTGTGACACCCTCAAATTTACGGAAAAGAAAAAAATAATTTAAATACATAATGAAGGTGTTTGAAATAAAAAGGTTCATTACAAAAGAAAATTTATATTAAACATAAAAATTATACAAGGACGGGAGACATATCTCCCGTATAAATACGGAAATGAAAGAGTGTATAATAATATACAATCTAAGAACCGAATATAGGTCCAAGGTAATACTTCGCTCGCTAGCTCGTCAATATACCCAATGTATGCATCACCACCTGTTCGACCGCATTAAATATAAACACGGAAGCCACAGTCAGTGGGGAGTAACTCCGAGTTCTCCCAGCCACGAAATGTCGAGTTTAATGAAACATGAATAACATAAAAGCAATGTATATGGAAAATACAAAACTTAAACATTTATGATATGCTTTTCATGTTATGAAACAAATAACTAACAAATAACCTAGCATGTGAAAGCTATCATGTGAAACCGATAATAAACTATAACTCGAGGTAGGGAAGCTGGTATGCTAGCTCAGAGGTTCCTCTCAGAAACATGGCCGTTATACACTCAAACCCTAATCAACACGTAATCATGTGAATCAGTTAACAATCGGTAATCCAAACTCTATCAATCTTAGCCGGCTTGCATCTCACCTTCTAAAACTCATAGAATCATACATACATGAAAGACAAATACTTCTACAACCAGGCATAAGTTCTCAGGACAGTCAATAGTCGACTTCTGTAACTCGAGGCTATACCACAAGGTAGGAAAACATCCTAGTCCTAGACTGATCAGACCTAGCGACAACAGCTATTCCGTTCCCCGTCCCATGACATAACCGTCTATGAGAAACTCTACTAGGCGACCCCCTAAGCAGAGATGGCTAGTACTTAAGCTGGCTCCATTTCCAAAGTGGAACTAGGCAGCTATGCCCCGACTTGGATATAAACCCACCAAGCCGAGACACAAAAGCTATCATCAGGTGAACATATACTCGTTAAAGACAGTACTTGCCTATCTATGTCATGGTCCAAGCTACTCATTTAGAATTAGAATGGTCAAGACGCCATATTTCCATAATTCTCTATGGGTACTTAGTCAACACGACACCAACATATAATCAAACCGTCACAGGAACAACCTCCTATCATGTGACTAATTACATATAACTCATATTCAAATATCATATCGCCTCATATCTACTAAGGCTAATTCAATAATTAAATACCACCATACTTGACGACAAATCCCCGACCCTAGTCCCGCGACGGGTCATCAGTCAAATCGGGGCTGACTAGATCTTAGTTTGACCAAACCCGTTGGATCAAACCGGCTAGAAACAGAGTCTTTATCACATAGACATAAAAGCAACATATTCATTACATGTTATTTGATTAAAACTTTTAACATGTGAATTATTATATCATACCCAAAACCCGTTTGACTAAAAGGATATTAAATTAAACTACGGTCTCGTCTTATAATTTCTAACATGTGAGAAATAATAATTTCATGAAAAACCTTTTTAATTAAATATTTTACTTATTAATATTTCTCGCTTGCTAATTATTACAAAACGCGATAAAAATGACGATAACTCAAAAACCGTCACAAGTCCCAAAGTGGGACCCACGGGCTGAGTTTGGGCCGGACCCCACATGGGCCTGAACTGGGCCCCACGGGCCTAAATGGACTGTTTTGGCAGATTTTATACTTTTTACAAAAACCGTTTCTTAATTATTTCCCGCATGCTTAACTTAATTAAAACCCGTCAAAACAACCACATAACAATCAAACATCGACACAACCCAAAGACCAAAACCCGGACCCACCTTGACCAACCCAGACCGGGTCTGAACCGGCCTGGACCGGTCTGGTTTGGTCCGGTTTGGCTGCCTTTCCTCACGGTTCAATCACCACAACCAACACCAAATTTTTCCAACATGTTTTAATTATCAAACAACCATTTTAACATCCATCCATACAAAATTCATGATTATGAATAATCATCCAAATTCATCAAAAACAACCAACATGTTATAAATTCATAAAACACCATAATAACCACTACCTAACATGTTACTAACTAAAAATCATAAAATCATAATAATATGAACAAAAACTAAAGATGAACCTAAACTAAAGAAAACAAAAGCTATGTAACATATATTCGTCGCGTAAACCGGAATCGTTACCGTAGCCTAGCAAACAATTAGCACCAAAATAATAAGAAGTATATATAATAAGAAACCCTTCTACTAATCTTCACCCACAATATACGAGTCTCCAAACTCGTCTTCAAAATCTTCCCCTATAAGAAATGACAAGAAAAACATTATTAGAACTTAAAACTTAATTTCTCATAATTAAAGTGTTGAAAACGATCTTGATGGAATTGAAATAAAACCGTACGTGAAGATGAGGAGCGAAGAGGAGAGTCTAGAAATATAAGTTAGGAAGGATTTAATTAAGAAATGAAGATTTTATGAAGGTTTTGCTCAAGAACGATGAAGAACAATTGATGAACGACGAAGAACACGAAGAACGATTAAAGAAATCGATATTTTGATCTTTATTTGATTTATTGTAAAATGAAAAGTTGTTAGTGAGTAATGATGGTAGGATGAGCCGTGTAAATATAGACAAATATAGATGTCGCATTTTGAAATTGTTGTTACGTAATTGACTCGCGTTTAATAATTATTTTACGGTAAACGATTAGATATAATTAACGATAAAGTTAATTACACTAAATATCAAGATATTATGTTATTAATAATCAAAAGAAAGACAAATATCTAGTCCTATTAGAGGACTTATGAGCCGGGTGAAATGATGAGAAGACGGATCTGATTTCGATCGTTTTGCGTAATTTTCGTTAACTGATCGATAAAGTGAAATAATATCTAGATATTATGATATATTAATCAAAAGAAATCAAAATATCAAGCCTATTAGAAGAGGAAAGAGCCGTGTGATGTTGGGTGATATCGGGTCTGATTTTCCTCGATTTGCGTAATCTCCGTTGACGGATCGATAAAGTAACAAATATCTAAGATATTTGTATTAGTTTAATCGAAAGAATTAAAATATCCCAAGTGAGTGGAAAACGATGACATGGCCGCGTGACTCATGCCAAAGTCGAGTTTCGAATTTGTTACGGGATTTACGATGAGTCGGGAATAGTTAAATGACGTTCGGTTTACAACCGTAAAAGTTATTCTTTAAATTCCGAATAAATTCAAAATAATTATATTAAATTATGATAAATCTTAATAAATCTAAATAAAAATAAATCAAAAATATTATTTTTTTAAATAAAATGTCGGTCTTCAAACTTATGAGACGAGTCGGGAAAAGTCAACGGAAGTCAAAGTTGACTGAAAAGTTCGAGAAAAGTCGAAGATGACTTAAAAGTCAAGAAAAAGTTTATGACGACTTAAAAGTCAAGAAAAGTCGATGACGACTTTTTAAAAAGTCAAGGGAAGTCAAAGACGACTTAAAAAGTCAAGAAAAGTCAAAGATGACTAAAAATGGTCTTTTCATGGAATCCCTCAAAAATTCCAAATACGAACGCGGAATTTCAAAATAAGACTCTGAACAAAAATTCCTATTTTAAAAACTTAAGTTCTACTGAAAAGTGTTAGTAAATATTTTTACTAGAAAAATTGGTATTTTTCGGGTTGTTACAAAGAAAGTAAGGCAATTATAGATATCATTGCGCTGATTCTTCTTATAATGCTTGCGATAACAATAAAACTTGGACAATTTGGTGATGCTCAATGTATCCCATCAAACAAAAGAACACAACACCAGTTTGAAACGAGCAAATGGCAGTCTTCTTGTCACAAGAGCTGGACATATATAACACTGATTCATCATAAACTTAATAATTTTCATCATCTTCCATCCAACTACCGATCAACCTGTAAATTTTCATTATACGCATAAGTTTCAACTCTCCAACATATCAACCTGAAAATAACACTAATTCAAGAAGGTGTGTAAAGTGTGTATGTATTACAATACTATATTAGTTCTTTATCAATAGTTTATAGTCTGATAAACCATTCCTAAGCCTTATGCTAAAAGTCTGAAACATGCTTTCGAGTCATAAAAGTGAACTAAGTATGACATTATCAGATAAATTTCAAGTTAAACCAAGAAATAACAACACAAATTGAAGTCCTTCATGTGGCAATTAGTACAACATTACATTGTCAAAATAAAACACACTGTAAGCTGAGGAGTATACCTCTTATAGTAGAGTAGATACCAAATAACTTGGTTAGCCACTATCTCTATCAAATTCACGAACTTCAGCCCCTACAACAGCAACAACAACATAACAACATTAGCCAGGTCCCTCAAGGACTCCGACAAATAATGAGGTAAAGGGTTAGTCGGACACAATATTATGCAATTTACCTAAGTCGGAAGATTGTTTACGACCCAAAGACTAAGGTTGCAACGAATGACTCCTCTACCCCTGTCGCATACAAAATGGCACATGAGAACTCACGCCTACTCATTTTTCAAATGACAATAAGCAATACAGATATTTATGGCCTTTAATTTTGAGCATTTTACATAGTTACTCGCAAGAGTCTCCTTCTACTTTATATAAAATAAAACCATTTAATCCATTAAAGGTATTCCAACTTAATTAACACGGAGTATCATATTGGTATATACACTCAATATCTGACCTTTATCACCCAAAAATCTAACCAAGTCCTATATTTGACACAAACAAGTATACTAATACTAAGTAACTGCTAATACTGTAAAACCTCTTCCTGCTTTTTCATCTCTTTCCGTCATGGGGAACGCATCAACATACTCTTCCTTCCACACCCGAATTCAATAAAGTTAGGTTTCCCTTTCCCCAAATTTCAATTATTTCATCAAATCACAATCAAACAATAAAGCATAAGATCACTGTAATGTAGTAATAAATCAAATCAATAACCAAAAGCAACAAAGAAACTAAAAAAATGAGATTGAGAAAAGAAGAACATGTTGAAAAGCGACATAAGCACTCATAGCAGTCATAAAAGAAGAACCGTGATGGTAGCACTCATAGCAACACAAACAACATACGATCCCTAGTGATAGAAGTTGCTTAATCAATTAAGTTCAAATGCTCATATCGGTTGTGTGATTTTGACCAGATTTGGGAGAAACTGAATAACACTAGGACATTGTACAGTGAAGATTGAGTGACCCTATTTACACACTGAGAATCAATCGAAACTAATCAAAAATTGGGGATTCAAACAATCAACTAACAGAACAATGATAATACTAGAATATGAATCGCATACACCCATCAAATCCAAACGACAAATCCCTAAATTTGGTATAAACACAACCCTAAATAATATTAATAAAAATAATTAGACTTCTCAGAATCGGTACCTAAAATATGACAGAGCACTGATGATGGCGGCAACTTGACGTCGTGGTGGTGTTGGCGCACGAATGAGCGAATGCGTGACGGTAGCGACGATTGAGCGATGTTGACTAGTGCGTCGTCGGAAGTTATAAAGGCCGGTGGTGTTCACTTGGGCACCGACTGCAGTGCTGAAGTCAGGAGGACGGCCACGGTGGCGAGTAAACGACAGTGGCAGAGCTTTTGTGTGAGGTAGATGGGGATTAGAGTGAAATGAGTTTATAAAATAAGTTTTCTATAAATGAGGAGCAGTGAAACCCAAAATTTATCATCTATAATTTTTTTTTTGATAAGATATGCATCAAATTTGAAGTAATCCCATGTGTAAAATGTAAATAAAAAATACTATATAAGTTTCTTTTGAATAGACATGGGCTTTTCGAAAGTTAGATGTCTACAAAAATGAATAGACATCGAATATTTGAAAATATCTGATGTATAAGCTTATACATCAGATGTTTTGAAATATCTGATGCGTATTAAGTGATGTCTATTAAGTGTTTTGTAGTAGTGAAATGACACGCACTAGCACCATGTACATAGCCATTATGATTAAAATCGCATCCACGGGATAAACATTTCCCTGAACGCATACACGATTAACATTTCGTATATATAGACTCATTTCCTCCCGGTAGGACGATCATAATAATACGGTCCTAGTCTAAACCTGGCCAGACTCTCGGAATCACATTTTCCGATTCGACATGCGATAAACAGTTCGCATCCAAGACTCGGTCAACCATAGAAGCCGAGTACCCCAAATTCGGTCAACCTTCACGAAAGAGGCGGAAAGGGCACAAGCATCATAAACAAGTGGTACGCTACATGCAATGACACCACCTCGCAAGTATACGACATTTGACGACCGGGTCGATCAACGCAAAGCGTTCGCCTCCCAACAACGTCGCCATATGCCCACTAAAACATGCAATTAAGCATTAAGGATACATCTCCTCGTTCCGATATTCCAGCCTTACGAGCGAGGAGGTAGCCGGGGAATGAGAGCTCAAAGCACTTAACAAATAGTGCTCAACCATAACATATGTAAAACCGACTCAAAGTGGGATATATCAAAAACCGTCACAAAACATGCGATACAAGAAAATGGAATATCATATATTCTAAACATAAATATTTAAAGTTGTTACGTAAATTTATACAATAAAAGAACCATGCGAACTATTATAAATGAAAGTATAAGAAAAGAATAGAAGAAGAATGGCAGCGTGTGCCAGCCAGTCAGAGTGACCGGCTGCCGGCTACCCGGCTGGCACCATATTAACATTTGAAAATCATCCAAAATACAGCATGATCCAGCCGGTCAAGTGGACCGGCAGCCGGCTACCCGGCTGGACCATATGTAACTTGAGAAAAGAAGAAGGAATTGAGATGTGTCTCAGCCGGTCGACTGACCGGCTGCCGGTCAGCCGGCTGAGACTTACTTATCACTAAAATTATTACGAAACATCAATAAAACATCAGCCAACTCCCAGCCGGTCAGCTGACCGGCGGCCGGTCGGCTGGCTGGGACCACATGTACACGAAATTCATCAAACATCACTAAGAAGCATCCATAATCATCAACACCTATCAACTATCATCAACTAACATTAACAATTATCAACAAACATTAACCCTCATCAACAAACACAAATTCCATGAATACTAATCCTATCCTAAATACGTTTACTAACATCGAAAACACATTAAAACACGTAATGATATTGAGTCACCCTTCACCGTTACCTTTTCGCGTCTTCAATCCTCGTCTAGGTCCTCCTCTACTAGGTAGTAGTCTTTGTCGAGGTCTTGAAGGTCTCCACCTACAATTAGACAACAAAAGATGAATATAATTCACCTTTGAGAAAGACGGATAAATTGAAAAGTGAGAAAGACGGTCATTTTATTACCAATTAAGATAGAGGACGATGAGAGGGGAAGATTACGACGAAAATTAGCGGATTTGAGCAAGGGATGAAGGATTAGTGTGGAACTTAAGCTTGATAAAAAAATGGGGTTTAGGGTTATAGTTACTTGTTGAGGAAGAAGGAGTAAGTGGAAGAATGTGGGAGTTTAGGGTTTAAGGGGATATAAGGTGAGTAAGTGGAAAAACATGGAAAAAGCCCAAAAGCGCCTTAAGGCGTAACTCACTCGGAATTTCGAGTAAAGTCCGACAACGAACTCGGATTTTCTAAAATAGACACGGGAAATTAAATTCTAAACTAAAACTAAATTTCGCTGAAAAGTATCCGTAAAAATATTTTTAATATAAAAATAGGGTACATTTGCGGGTGTTACAAATACGATGCCTGCATAGTAAGATCAAAGGAGTTCCAGATGTTGCACACTCAGGGATGCAGAATCAAAGCGAAAAGCAAAGAGCCTAAGGGATCACCCTGCTGGACACCCTGACAAGACCACAAAAAATGCTCCCCATAAAAAAGACGGGCAGGGCTAGAATAACAAAAGTCCACCAACGGGAAAGAACCGGACAACGACAACGGACTTCCTGTAGCATAGTCACACGAACAACAAGGTTGAAAGCATTCTGGAAATCAACCAGCAACATAGACAGTCCCACATCACCACCACGGGCCTCAATGAGCCGATTCAAGGCATGCAAGATAGCCTCTCCTCCACCGGACACCCCGACCCCAAACTGAAGCGCTTAGTGTGGGAGAGAGTGAGTACACAACGATGATTATTATTATTATTATTATTATAAGATGCGCGCAACTTTCACATTATTATTATTATTATTATTATTATTATTTATTATTATTCTTATTATTAGTTTTATTACTTTTATTATTATTTAGTATAAATGGTATTTCAAATTTAGAACCATGCAGTTAATTGTACTGGCTTTTTTCAAATGAAAAGAAGTAAACAAACGTGGATTTGATATGTATTTAACTTATCTAAAACTAAGACGAATAGTATCCGTCTTAAATGTGATTTTGTTTAAAAAGAATAGTAGGAGCTAACTTAGAGGACATTTTTCAATATCAAATACTCACATTATCTTTACCGCATTTTGAAGCTACATTTAATCATTAATCACTAATATAGTCACAGTAAACGTAGAACAAACGTGAGAACTGAGAACTAACATCCATTTGCAGGCGGCCACGTGTCCAACCCTTTTCCATAATCCCTTCCCACGGAAAAGATGCATCCTCCATTTTCCATACGTTTTCACAGTACCAAGTAACGTTAATTTACATCCAACATATACAAGTATACAACTAGTTAAGTAATAACCGTAGTACAACTTCTTCCAATCACAGCAACAAATTAGCTACAGATATAAATTTAATACTTCCATACCATGGTTCAAGAATGGTAGGGAGTACTAGTTTTAAACCCGTGCAAATTGCACGGGTATGTTTTTTTAACATTATTATTACAATTTTTAGGAACCGGATTGAGTATCATATGATGATAGTTTTTTTATTATAGCTTATATTTACAATTTGGAGATTGTTAATTTTAAACTTTAAATCCCAAACATATTATTCTATTGTACCATTCTATAACATCCTCTTACTTACTCAATAGAATAAAAACCCAAATATAAAATATTAATATATTAAAATTTTTTATTTTAATTTGATAAATTCATATTCTGTAATGAAATAAACCAGACATAATCAAATGTTATTGGGCTAGTCTGATCTAAATTAAGTATTTCATAGCTATTTGTAAGCAAACGAAAAGAAATTAATATACCCATAAACACGAATAGAAATTTGGGCTTCCATAAACTAGAGTTAAATAGAGCTGAACTCAACTAAATTTAAGTTAGAAAGAACATAAACTTAGCCCATAAATTAAAGATCTGAAGAGATTATAATTAACTTCAAGCTCATCATATTACATACTCTATAAGACTCCCACCTATAACCTATTGACAACCTCTTTTGAAAGCCATTTTTATCGTCTCCAACGATAAAACTTAGCTAACTTTTCTTAATATTGTCATTTTCCTCAACCAAAAATCCTAAATCCTGCTCACTCGCACAAGCAAATACTTCTTTAATGTAAAGGATAGTCTCCTCATTATCAACAACATCTCATTCTATCTAGCTACCCATGCATGCGTTTATAGAAGTTTGAAGTATGAAGTATCCATGTAGTGTAACAACCCGAAAAGTACCCTATTTTTCTAGTAAAATATCTTACGGATACTTTTCAGCAAACTTAAGTTTTAATATAGAATTTATTGTTTCCAGTCGAATTTGGAATTTCCGAGTTCGTATTTGGAATTTTTGAGAGATTC
>JAIUZE010024515.1:0-13396 GCA_022085475.1 Heliosperma pusillum | reverse complement strand
TAGCAAGCTTAGAGAAATCCTTGAAAAATCTTCGGTAATAACCAGCTAAACCAAGAAAACTTCGAATCTCTCTAATATCAGTCGGACTCTTCCAATCAACAACGGCCTCAATTTTCGAAGGATCCACCATTACACCTTCTTTAGAAATCACATGCCCAATAAAGGACACTTTAGGTAACCAAAATTCACATTTGGAGAATTGAGCATACCACTTCTGACGACGAAGAACACCCAAAATAATCCTCAAATGAATATCATGCTCTTCTTCGGACTTGGAGAAAATAAGAATATCATCAATGAATACCACCACACACTTGTCAAGATATTCACTAAATGTGCGGTTCATTTGATCCATAAAGATATCGGGGAGCATTCGTCAATCCCAATGGCATCACCTTGACTCATAATTACCATACCTTGTACTAAAAGCGGTCTTCGGAATATCAACATCACGAAAAGGAATTTGATGATAACCGGATCTCAAATCAATCTTCGAAAAGTAGAAGCACCCTTTAATTGATCAAACAAATCTTCAATTCTTGGTAAAGGATACCTATTCTTGATTGTAATCCGATTCAATTCACGATAATCAATACAAAGCCTCATAGATCCATCTTTCTTCTTTACAAAAAGAACGGGAGCACCCCAAGGTGAGGCACTTGGTCGAATAAAACCCTTCTCAATCATATCATCTAGCTGCTTCCTTAATTCTTTCAATTCGGTTGGAGCCATACGGTAAGGAGCTTTGGCTATGGGTCCAGAACCAGGTACAAGATCAATAGAGAACTCAACATCACGCTCGGGAGGAATTTCGGGCAAATCATCGGGGAATACATCAACGAATTCTCGAACAATAGGCACATCTTCAATACTTGGCAAAGAGGTAGTTGAAGAAGTCACGATACACAAGTATGCTTGGTGACCTTTTCTAACCATACTTACCAATTTCATAGCGGAAATCAAAGAGACACCTTTTCGGGGATGAGATCCCTTATAGGTTATTCTAACTCCTAAAGGACTCTTTAAATAAATCTTTTGATCACGACACTCGAACCTAGCATGATACAATGCTAACCAATCAATACCTAGGATTATATCAAACTCTCCTAGAGGGAACTTAAGGAGATTAGCGGGGAAGATAGAACCCGCAATAGATATTGGGACATTACGATATAGCGTAGAACAAGAGATAATATCTCCGGAAGGTAAGGATATGGGAGTATCCTCACTAGATGTAGGCTCGATAGATAATTTATTAGCATAAGTCGATGACACAAAAGACATTGAAGCACCGGTATCAAATAGAATAAGACACGGTTGCTCTAAGATTGAGAACATACCCGTAATGATCTCTGGATGAGCATCGGCTTCGGCACGGCTCATGACAAAGATAGAAACCTTAGGTTTAGCAGGAGGAGGGGGCAACTTTCGATCGGGGCAATCATCATAACGGTCACCATCCTTTTGTCAAAAGAAGCACACATAAGGTCGGTTGGTACAAGACACACCGGGGTGGTGTGGAAGTCTACAACGGCTGCAAAAGCGACCTTGAGCTTGAGCTTGTGGAGCATAAGGACTATGAGCCACATTTGAAGTAGCTGTAGGAATAAAAGGAGTAGGAGCTCTTGCATTTGCATTTAAAGGAGGATTAAATCTCCTCTTGTTAGCATAAGAATTAGAAGGAGACGGAATAAACGGTCTCTTCCCATAAACATTTGGCCTAGGAGCGTAAGAAGGAGAGGGATTATTCATCAAAGCTTCATCTCTAATAGCCTTCATAGAGTTCTCGGCCCACAAAGCATCATCATAAAGATCCCCAAAGGACGTAGTATTCCTCCTCACTTTACTTTGAATAACGGCACTCAACTTGTTACGTTAATAGAACGCTCGGTCCTCATCATCTCGGATAAGTCTTGGAGCAAAATGAGCAAGCTTATTGAACTCCGTAGTGAAGTCCTGAGCTAACAAGTTGCCTTGCTTAAAATCAATGAACTCCTTGAGCCTTTGTTGCTTAAGCTCTTTAGGATAGAATATACCTTCCACAAGAGCTTTGAAACAAGCCCAGTTGAAGCCATCTTCGAGTGTAGCGATGGCACTAGTGATAGCCCACCAATTATCAGCTTCCCTCACAAGGAAGTGCTTTGCGATCCTCACCTTGTCCTCTTCTCGGACTTGGTATAGATCGAACTGCTTCTCCATCTCACGGAACCAATCGGATAACTCCATAGGGTCCGGTTCACCACCATATGGTACAATTTTACTCCTAGCTATCTGTCCAGCTACCCATGCGTAGCCACCTTGATGGTTATCTTCCCTTTGAGGAAGAACCTGGTTGTTGGCTTGAGCTAAAGCCGCATCTTGCTGATTTTTCAGCACTTGAGTGAGAGCTTCCAACATAACGTTCTCAACTAGACGTGGTCTAACCATCTTCATATAAAACAAAAACAAATTAAGTTACTCCTATCAATTCGCATAAACAAATAGACTATCAAGTAAAGTCCTTAACTTCTACCCATCTCTCATTTATTATTTCAAGGTCAAGTAGTTTAAGTTTAGGGTTCACGTGTGTGCGTCGGGAGCGATAAAGCTCTGATACCAACTGTGACAACCCTCGCGAATGCGGAAATTTAAAACATACAAGCATGTGAATTATATAGCGGAAATATGAAGCTTTTAAAAACTTTTATACATACAAGAAGAAGTATACGAGGAGTGTCAAATATTACAACTAAAGTATGAAATACAACCAAGAGACGTAGTCTCTCAAAATATTATAAATGTCAAAGTGTTTAGCCAACTAGCTAAAATCGTCTAGAGGTGAAACTTCCAGGGACAACGCCCGCTAGCTCACACCCGAACCCAAAATATCAAGCAAAATGCCATCCAAGCAAGCAACCTGTTCATCCATGAAAAACATGAACGCCACAGTCAGTGGGGAGTAACTTCGGGTTCTCCTAGCCATATCACATTAAACGTACATAAAAGGAAATACAAAAGTAGAAGCATGCATATATAGATATACATGTGAGATACGATAAGGATAGATAGGCAATTCAATATATTATGATAAGAGCATATGGAAAACAAATCCGAATCCATCATGTTATACAAAGACTCAGGGAAGACACTCTTAGGCAACCGAATACGCTCACTAGGGCTTACATCTCACCGTTAGCGGTATAAGTATGATAAGATTGAGACTCGACAAACAAACCATGCCAAGTCATGCAATGATCATGAATAATCAATCATGTAATCACGCATTCAAACACAACGACACAAAGACGACATCTCTGTCACGGTAAATGAAACGCACTAGCACCGTGTACATGGCCAAGTAGATAAAAGGATCCACGAGATAAATTCATTTCCTGAACGCTACACGATTCAATTTCATTTCGTATATGGGGACTAATTTCCTCCTGGTATCACGACGATAATAATCCGGTCCTAGTCTAAATCTGGCCAGCCTCTCGGAATAAACCATTTTCCGATTCGACATGCGATGACATTTCGCATCCAGACTCGGTCAATCATTGACGCCGAGTACCACAAAATTCGGTCGATAAAATTCACGAAAAAGGCGGAAAAGAGCTCAAGCCACATAACAAGCGGTACGCTACATGCAAATAACACCACCTCGCAAGTACACAACATTTGACGGCCGGGTCGATCAACGCAATGCGTTCAACTCCCAACAACGTCGTCGTATGCCCACTACACATGCAATTAAGCAGTAGGATACCTCCCCGTTCCGACATTCCAGCCTTACGAACGTGGAGGTAGCCAAGGGATTGAGAGTACAAAGCACATAACAAAATAGTGCTCAAACCGTAACATTTGTAAAAACCGACTCAAAGTGGGACATACCAAAAACCGTCACAAAACATGCGACACAAGCGAATGAAATATCATATACTCAAAACATTAATATTATAAGTCACTACGTAAAATTATACGATAAATGAATCATGCGAACTATTATAAATTACGAGTTTTAGAAATTGTAAGAAATAAAACACAGCCGTGTTGCCGGCTGGTCAGTGGACCGGCGGCCCGTACCCCGGCTCGCGCCTCAAGCAAAATCCAAAAATCACAAAGAAAATGCAGTGTGTTCCAGGCCGGTCTGGGGGCCGGCGGCCGGGCACCCGGCCAGGAGCACCTCTTCACAAAAATCACAAGTCATTCTGATGTGTTCCCAGCTGGTGGGCAAACCGGCGGCCGGTCACCCGGCTGGGAGCACCAGTTCACCCGAGAGCATCAATTCAATGTTCAATCCTTTTAAATTTTCATAATTCACTTCTAACAACTATCAAAAATCATTATTCATCATCAAAAATCATCAACTAACAACAATCATTATCAATAATACAATTCCTAAGCTTTCTAATCGTATTCTAAATACGAATTCTAACATAAAAAGCATGTAAAACACGTAAATTATATCGAGTAACCCTTCACCGTTACCTTTATGCGTCTTTACTCCGCGTCAAGGTCCTATTCAATTAAGAAATAGTCTTTGTCGGGATCTTGAAGGTCACCACCTACAAATAGTTAATAAAAGATGAATTTACTTCACCTTGAGAAAGACGGAAAGTTTGAAAAGCGAGAAAGACGGTAATTTTATTACCAATACGGATAGAGGAAGCTAAGAGGGGAAGAATAAGACGAACTTACGTGATTTTGAGCAAGAAATGAGCGAGATATGACGATTCTAAGATTGGATGATTATGGAAGCTAGGTTTTTGGTTGATTTCTTAAGGAAGAAGTAAGAGTTGTGTTTGTGTGAATGAATTAGGTTAAAGGGAGTATGAGGGAGTATGAGGGAAAAAAGACGACTTAAGACGGGATTTACTTGAAATCTCGCGAAAAATCCAATTACGAACTCGGAAATTCTAAATTCGACTCGGAAAATTAAATTCTAAAATAAAACTAAATTTCGCTGAAAAGTATCCGTAAAATATTTTCACTATAAAAATAGGGTACATTTACGGGTGTTACACCTAAATCTCTACCCTTTTAGCTCACAAAACCGGCTCCCTTAAGTAATATGGGTGTCCAATTTAATTTTGTATTTTGTCATTTGTCACATATGATATATGTGACATGTGACATGTAATTTAGCTTATAAATGTGCATTTAACCAATTTAACTGCAATTTATAACAAATAAAATAAACTTAACATTTTAAGTCATATTTTATAATCACATGTAAATAAAATGGGTCATCTCATATTTGGTTAATATAATCCACAACTAATTGTAATTATAATCAACCAATTATGCTTATCTGAAAAGGTTTCATAAACATTAAGCATTCTTAGTAAACATCTCATCAGTGAACATGTAACCATTGTTACAACATCATGTAACTATTTCACACGTGCTATGCTAAAGTTAGGAAAAATGTATGAAGTGTTAACATTAGATGATATATTGGGACCAAATTGTATTTAATGTAATATTGGGACCAAATTACATTTAATGTAGTGTTGGGACCAAATTATACAAATCATTCATGTAACTAGCACAACATAAACATGTAACCAGAAGAACAACAACATTTAAACAGGGCAACAACAACAAAATGTCATCATTTCACTACAACATGTGTCCATTTCAGATATATACATTTAATGTAATATTGGGAACAAGTTACAACAATCATTCATGTAACTAGCACAACACATACATGTAACCAGAAGAACAACAACATAAGTTTTAACATAGTCACTTATGGTACAATTAACTAAACATGACCACTTTGAACAGAACAGATGAAGGGACAAGCATCGCCACCAGCAGCCGCTGCTGCCACCTTGAACTGAACAGATGGAGGGACAAAAGCTTTTGTCATGGCCTTTATAGCCTCGCCCTCCGCATCACTAATTTTCCTCTCCGACCTGTGGTGGTGCTGCCACTGAATGAGGGTTAAGTCGTGGCTGTGTTCAGTTACGTGTCGACGTACTTCCCACACACCATCTTCATTTACTTACAATACTTCATCTTTTAGTGTCCTTTGCTCCATGTTGGGCAAATATTTAGAAAATAGAAGACATTGTCACCATATGAACTTAATTTGTATATACATTAGCATAATGTAACCCCACAGATAATAAGGTCTCCATAGACATTTTTAAGTATTATGGTTACATATTGTAAACTGGTTACAAATTCTAAATAAATGGTAACATTATGTAAAAAAATATTAAAATATAAAACTCACTACATGTTCACCAAATCCCCAACAATGATACCATTTTATTATGATTTTTAATGGTCACATATTGATTCAAGATGGTAACATTATGTCAAATCTGTATCGGAAAATTACAAATATGAAACTTATCACATGTTCACATAATCCTCAACAATGCCGCCACTTTATCAGCGTCTAACAACTAATAACGAATAACCCAAATTAAAACAAGCAACAAGCAACAACAAACACTACGATGGACAATGGCTTCAAAACAAACACACAAAAAATATAAAAAAATGAAGAAACCAAATTAAAACAAACAACCAACAACAAACCATAAAATGGCAGATAAAACACAAAATGGAATTAAAAGTTAAATATACACAGAAATGACGATACCTTCTTCGACCTCACCAACTACATGCGTCTCTTTAGTAGTGTTCTAAGGTGGTACCTTATTTGTTGCAGGTTTCTTCCTCGTGTTACCAAATATTGTGCTAATGTTTGGTATTTTACGGGTCTTTGTGAAGAGATAATATGGAAGTTTTTACTGGGATTTGAAATTTTAAGAGAAAGAGAGAGAGGGACGGAGAGAGAAAGAGGAGTGAATGTGGAAATTATTACTGAAATGAGAGAAAGAGGGAAGGTTGAAATGAGAGGAAAAGTGCATGGCTAGTAATAAATTGCATTGGGAAGAAAAATATGAGCAGACTAAGTGTCATACTTTGTCTGTCACTTGCACATCCAACCCGATTCATATTCATGTAATATGGTAGGTATTCGGTTCGTCGCAAGCTTGCGACGGATAGTGCCGTCACAAATGAGAATTTGTGCATAGCAAGAACATACAAGTACTCCATTGTTGTAAGATCCTTGCAATTTAATGTTGTAGAACAATTCACAAATTACTAACATAAAAGTACTTCATTTCATAAATAAGTAGTACATAAGGGGATGTTACCCAACATAGTAAAAACATACATAATATTAGCGTAAAAAAGGAGTATCATCCATCACCAACAAACTTAAAGTAACCTAATTTCCACAAACGACACAAAATAATATAAATATTAAAACTACAATAATTTTCTTCTTGTTCTCCTTGTTCAATTCAACCAACTCCTCTGTCAATTCTTTAAGCTTCTCTCCACCAGGCTCTCTTGGAGTCTGTTCAAGCGCTTTCATTGTTTGACGGAGTTCACTTTTCAAACTTCTGTTTTCGCTTAGCAAATCATTAATTATAATTCTTTTACCACTCCGTCATCTCCTCATCAACCCACCTAAAAAAACCGCAACCATGCATATTGGAATCGGGTTTGTAAAATTTACGAGTAACATACTTTCTTCGTGGATTTTGAAATGTCCAAGAAGTTCTATTTTCACATGGAACCCCACATTTAAATTTCATGACCATGTTTGAGGATGAGGTAGACATTTGACAATTTTATAAGTGGAGGAATGAGAGAGAAAAAGCAACGTGTGAGAGAACTGGGGAAAATATAGACTAATAAAATTGGAGGTAAAATAAAAATAGAAAAGCAAAATGTGAGGGAAAATTGGCATGAAGGGTGTTTTTATTTGGGCAATAAGTCTTGCTTGTGACGGGTAACCCGTCGCAAGTTTGCGACGATCAAATCCCCCTCACAAAGAGCAAGTGGCAAGGCAAGTGGCAAGGCAAGTGGGGGGCTTCATTTGCACCTCACTTGCCCTCACTTGCTCTTTGTGAGGGGGATTTGACTCGACGCAAGCTTACGACGGGTCGGTCCGTCACAAATGAGAATTTGTGTTATTTGGGATGGATAATAAGAGTTTCATATGTGAGAAAGATAGTTCTCACTATAAAGACGATTTTTATCGCCTGAGTCATGTTTGAGATAGTGTTTAACAAAAAAATTGAAATGTCAGGTAGTTGAAATCAAAAATAAAAGATAGTGGCTCACAAATGACCTTAAATATAAGGTAGTTTCTGACTTTCTGAGAAAAAAACCCTAAAAACAAAGAAACAAATATCAAAACTAAAGTTAAAATACTCCCTTTGTCCCGCTCATTAGTTATCTATTTCCTCTTTTAGGGGTATCAGTCAATCAATATACATATATATATATATATATATATATATATATATATATAAATATATATATATATATATATAAATTGCATCCGGTGAATCCACATATCTTAGGTGAGTACGTCCCGCGAATCTCCACCATTAGATCTTACACAAATCAAGGGCTAAGATTAATCTTATCTTATACTATATAAAGTTGCAATTCTATTCTAACAGCTCATAACTTAATCTCATTTTCCCTCTCCTCTTCCACTCTCTCTCTAAATAATGAACGACGCTCTCCAACTCTTTTTTTCTCATCCCCCAAATTCTATTCTCCTGTATCATAATGTCTATCAAATTATTAAAACCTAGTGTTAATTTTTGATTCAAAAATCAATCAATTGAAAAATTCAATCAAAATCGCGATTTAATCATTCAATTGATCGCGAACTTTCAATCGATATCCAGAAGATTTTCGTTGATTTTCGAATTCAACGTATTCTTTAATTTTTGGCAAGATTAAAGCAAACCTGAGAAGAAACATTAAAAGTTGTGTGATATTATGTATGATTTTGCCATTGATCTTGCGATTAAGATTTTTGTTTCAATATCTCAAGAATCAAGTATTTTCAGAATGAAATTTGCAAATACGGTTAAATTTTTGTATGTTGATTTTTCTATTTATCGATATTTTCCTCTAACTTGCACTAATCTGCATAAATCAGGTAATTATGATGAAAGAATCAAATGATATAGTTAATTTTGGAGCAGTTGTGCATGATTTGCATCTATTAGTTACTAATTAATGTTAATACCTAAATCAGTTGCAAATCTTGATCCACGTCTTTAGTTACCGAGTAAAATTAATTTGGAATTCGCGATTCAATCTTAATCTACGCTTTAATTACTGTAACAGTGATACAATAATAAGAGTACTTCATTAGTACAGTAACAACATTACTCTATATGATTCAATTTTAATTCGAGCTACTGTTGACTTTTAATTGATATGTGTTTAATAATCAATATATTTGATATTGTGTGATTTTTTCCAATTAAATATGTCGAATTATAACATTGTCGTAACCTTACAAATGATGTTACGTACTGTAATATTATTACTGTAAAGTTATTACTAATGATGGACTACCGGCTTGCGCATATGGTTTAGTTTTTAATGGCTAAATGCTTTGTTTTGAATGTCAGAAAATTTAAAGAAGAAGAAGAAGAAGAAGATTGTTTGAGAATCAATCAACACAAAAAGTCGTGCAAAGAGATCGCATATACAAAAAAAGAGAAAGATACTGAAGAATCTATCATGAAGATATAGATGATTATATGAAGACGGCTACGTTATTGAATTTGAAATACTAGTTGAGACTTTTAAATTGTTTTGTGTTTTTGATGTGTGATTATGATGTATACTTATTGTAGATCTTCCGACGTTTTTGTGATTTGGTCTTGTAGAAGATTTTAGCATATCACAAGGACTTGTTCTAATATGTATTCACTTGCTTTTTGTTGTTGAATTGAGTTAGAAATAGAACTTTTAATATTGTTTTCTGTGTTACTTCGATGAATCAATGTTGTTACCGTAACACTGTTAACATAACACAGTTATTGTACCATGTAAGATATTTCATAAAATAAAATAAGTATTACAATAATACTTAATCAGCTTATTCCCCTTTGGCATAATATTGCATTATTTTTGTTCTCCAAACATTAAGAAACCATAAATAGATGATAATATAAACTATTATAATATTTTGGCAATAATATCTTCAAAGAAGCCTAGTCATTTTTCGGGATTGATAGGAGGACAAGATCTTTATAGTTATTCATTTTATTTAACAGCGTGAGTAGTTCGTTAAAAGCTATTAGCTCAAATGGAAGAGCGATGTGCAAACCTTGCACATAGGTATGGGTTCAAATCCCATAAAACCTAGTTATTTTATTATCGTATTGTAGGCCTTTCAAGCGGCCATATAACCTAATATGACTTATTTCGTGGTCCACACAACTTTATCGATTTAGTTTAACAGAAAATGTTGTGCATTCATCCTGTTTTTGTAGTTGTTGATGATGAATTATATCGGTGATAATGTAACATCATTCATTAAAGTAACAATAATACAGTAACAGTGTTACCGTAACATCATTGATTCATCAAAGTGACACGAAAACAATAATAAAAGAGTTTCAATTCTAATTCATTTCATCAACAAAAACCAAGTGAATACAGACCCGTTCATGTGCTTCTAATATGCTAAAATGTTTGGCAACAATACACCACAATAATGTGAAAAGTTTACAATAATTATACATCATAATCATACATTAATATCCGACAACAATGTTAACAAGCTCATCTAGCCTTCCAGCTTCAATAACACTTCCGTGTTCATGCCTATCTTCATGACTTATT
Source organism: Heliosperma pusillum (assembly GCA_022085475.1). NCBI lineage: Eukaryota > Viridiplantae > Streptophyta > Magnoliopsida > Caryophyllales > Caryophyllaceae > Heliosperma > Heliosperma pusillum. The sequence continues at coordinate 2,716 of JAIUZE010024515.1, read as the reverse complement.
ATGTAACAACCCGAAAAGTACCCAATTTTTCTAAGTAATATATTTACTAACACTTTTCAGCAGACTTAAGTTTTTAAAGTAGAATTTATTGTTTCGAGTCGTATTTTGAAATTCCGCGTTCGTATTTGGAATTTCTGAGAGATTTCATGAAAAGACCGTTTTTAGTCATCTTTGACTTTTCTTGACTTTTAAGTCGTCTTTGACTTTTTTCTTGACTTTTTAAAGTCGGCCTTGCTTTTCTTGACTTTTAAGTCGTCATAAACGTTTCTTGACTTTTTCGTCATCTTTGACTTTTCTTGATTTTTAAGTCGATTTTGACTTCCGTTGACTTTCCCGACTCGTCTCATAAGTATGAAGACCGAAATTTTATTTAAAAAAATAATATTTTTGATTTATTTTTATTTAGATTTATTAAGATTTATCATAATTTAATATAATTATTTTGAATTTATTCGGATTTAAAGAATAACTTTTACGGTTTAATTCCGAACGTCATTTAACGATTCCCGAGTCATCGTAAATCCCGAAACAAAACCGAAACTCGACTTTGGCATGAGTCACACGCCCATGTCATCGTTTTCCACTCACTTGAGATATTTTAATTGTTTCGATTAAACTAATACAAATATCTAAGATATTTGTAGCTTTATCGATCCGTCCGTTTAATTACGCAAATCGCTCAAAAATCAGACCCGATTCCTACCCATTTCACACGCCCCATGTCACCTATTTTCCACTCATATTAGATATTTTAATTAATATGATTAAACTAATAAAAATATCTAAGATATTTGTAACTTTATCGGTCTGTCAACTTAAATTCCGCAATCGCTTGAAAACAGACCCGTTTTCTTTTCATTTCTCACGTCTCTTTTCTCTCCTCTCTTCAGCTTGATATTTTCTTTCTTTTCCTTATAATAACATAATATCTTGATATTTAGTTCAATTAACTTAATCGCTAATTATATTTAATCGATTACCGTAATATAATTATTAAACGCGAATCAATTCCGTAACAACAATTTCAAAACCCGACATCCACTTTTGCCTATAACTACACGGCTCATCCACTCTCCCTACTCACAAACAACTTTTCATTTTTCAACAAATCAAATTAAGATCAAAATATCACTTTCTTTAATCGTTCTTGAGCGTTCTTCGCGTTCTTCATCCGTTCTTCATCGTTCTTGAGAAAAACCTTCATAAAACCTTCATTTCTTAATTAAATCCGTCCTAACTTATATTTCTAGGATCTCCTCTTCGCTCCCCATCTTCAAGTACGTTTTATTTTAAATTCCGACAAAATCGTTTTCAACCCTTTAATTATGGAAAATCAAGTTTTAAGTTCTAATAATGTTTTCTTGTCATTTCTTATAGGGGAAGATTTTGAAGACGAGTTTGGTGACTCGTATAATTTAGGAGAAGACTAGAAGACGGGTTTCTTATTTTCTTAGTTCTTATTATTTTGGTGCTACTTGATTTTAGCTAAGCTAAGGTAACAATTCCGTTTTACTCGACGAATTAATGTCACATAGGTTTTAGTTTTGTTCATGTTATGGTTATGTATGATTTTAGTTAGTAACTTAGCTTTAAGTTTTGTTTCTTTTGATTTTGGTTCATCTTTATTTTTGGTTCATCTTTTTATGATTTATGGATTTTTGTTAGTAATATGATCAGTAATGGTTATTATTGTGTTTTATGAATTTTTATGATTTTCCATAAAGTTATGATTCTTATGTTGTTTAGGAAATTTTAACAAGTTTAGTGTTCTTGAGGAATTTTGATGATTTTTAATAAGTTATGATTTTTTATGTTGTCTTATTGTTCTTGATGATTTTTATGTTGTTAGGAATTTTTATGTTGTTTTAGTGTTCTTGATGAAATTGGATGATTATTCATAATAATGATTTTTGTATGATGGTTGTTAAAATGGGTGTTTGATAATTTAAAACATGTTAGAATAAATTTGTTGTTGTTTGTTGGGTGAACCGTGGAGAGGGCAAGAACCGGACAAACCAGACCGGTCCAGGCCGGTTCAGACCCGGTCTGGGTTGGTCCATGGTGGGTCCGGGTCTTGGTCTTTGGGTTGTGTCGATGTTTGATTGTTTAATTGTTGTTTTGACGGGTTTTTAAATATGTTAAAGCATGCGGGAATTTTTAGGAAACGGTTTTAATGAAAATTGTGAAATCAGCCCATTTTCAGCCAAAACAGCCGTGGGGCCCAAATCAGGCCCATGTGGGTCCGGCCCAACTCAGCCCGTGGGTCCCACCTTGGGACTCGTGACGGTTTTTGAGTTATCGTCATTTTTATCGTGTTTTGTAATATTTAGCAAGTGGGAAATGTTAATAAGTAAAATATTTAATTAAAAAGGTTTTTCATAAATTATTATTTCTCACATGTTAGAAATTATAAGACTGGGTCGTAGTTTAATTTGTTATCATTTAAGTCAAGCGGGTTTTTGGATATAATATGATAATTCACATGTTAGAAGTAGTAATAAAATAACATGTAATGAATATGTTGATTTTATGTCTATGTGATAAAGACTCTGCTTCTAGCCGGTTTGATCCAACGGGTTTGGTCAAACTAAGATCTAGTCAGCCCCGATTTGACTGATGACCCGTCGCGGGCCTCGGGTCGGGGATTTGTCTTCAAGTACAGTTGTATTTAATTATTGAATTAGCCTTAGTAGATATGAGGCGATATGTTATGTTG
>JAIUZE010024513.1:0-11594 GCA_022085475.1 Heliosperma pusillum | reverse complement strand
TCAACTTTTTTTACTATGGTCGTTGAACCTACCTCAATCGACTTCACAGAATAATTGCCACAGTTATCAGCTCATGTAGGCGATTACGGACCAAAACAAAATATAATGTAATTCAGTTCACTTTGTGGTGGTCAATGTTGTCAGTACAACCCACATGAAAAACAAAATATAAAACAAAACGATGATTTTATTAATAGTTTTATGAAAAAGATACAGGTGTCTAATCCATATAAAACAACTAATACAACTCAGGAACACGTTTGATTCCCATGGAAATAACGTCCCCTTCATGCTTATCATATCTTAACGGTTTAGTGAGAGGATCTGCAACGTTATCATCCGTAGCAATCTTGTCTATCACTATCTCCTTTTGCTCCACGTAATCTCGGCTCATGTGAGCCTTCCGTTGTACATGCCTAGACTTGTTGCTGGACTTAGGCTCCTTAGCCTGGAAGATGGCACCACTATTATCACAATATATGGTGATCGGGTCATCCGAACTAGGAACTACGGTTAGTCCCTGTAAGAACTGACGCATCCATATAGCTTCCTTCGCAGCCTCTGAAGCAGCATAGTACTCGGACTCAGTCGTAGAATCTGCTATAACCCTTTGTTTGGAGCTTTTCCAGCTGACCGCAGCGCCATTAAGAGTAAAAACGAATCCAGACTGAGATTTCGAGTCATCTCGATCCGTTTGGAAGCTAGCATCTGCGTAACCGATTGCGCATCGCTCAGTGTCACCTCCATAAGTCAATACCCAATCCTTAGTCCTCCGTAGGTTACTGGTAAGGCTCGTGCTTAAGACGCCATCCATACGCTTTTCACCTGGATTTGCCTTTGGTTCGCCTCGTCATACTCGAATGCATATGCCACTCAGGACGTGTGCAAAATATCATGGCAATTTCATTGACTCGATCCTATTCGCTGATGCAATAAGAGAACCCTCGACTTCCTTGGCGCTCGAACCTCTTCCGATGCTCTTTGGTGCCTGAGCTTTACTCAACTGCATCCCAGAAATCATTGGAAGGTTCCCCTTCTTGGAGTTGGTCATGCTGAACCTCTCAAGAATCTTATCTATATAAGACTCCTGACTGAGGGCTAACATCCGTCGTGATCTATCTCTGTAGATACGGATCCCCAAAATTCTTTGTGCCTCGCCCAAATCTTTCATCTGGAAGTGGTTCTTTAACCAAACTTTTACCGAAGTTAAGAGAGGTATGTCATTCCCAATCAAGAGTATGTCATCGACATACAATATTAGGAAGACAATCTTGCTCCCACTCGACTTGATATATAAGCATGGTTCCTCGACTGATCGAGTAAATCCATACTCTTTTATCACGTGGTCGAAACGATGATTCCAACTCCGAGAAGCCTGCTTAAGTCCATAGATGGAACGCTTAAGCTTGCATACCTTCTTAGGATTTTTAGGATCAATGAAACCTTCGGGTTGTACCATGTACAACCCTTCCTCCAAATAACCGTTTAAGAAGGCGGTTTTCACATCCATCTGTCAAATTTCATAGTCATGAAAAGCGGCAATCGCTAAGATTATCCGAATGGAACGCATCATAACAACGGGTGCAAAAATTTCATCATAGTGCAATCCTTGCACTTGAGTGAAACCCTTTGCCACTAGTCGTGCCTTGTAGGTATCTGGTTGTCCTTCTACATAATGCTTTATTTTGTAAAGCCATTTGCACTGAAGAGGCCGAACCTTATCTGGTAAGTCAACCAGATCTCATACGTCATTCTCATACATAGAGTCCATCTCGGATTGCATGGCGTCAAGCCATAGCTTAGAGTCGGAACATGTCATGGCACCTTTATAGGTAGCGGGTTCGTTACTCTCTAGGAGTAAAACGTCATCTCTCTCATTCTCCTTGACCATACCAATGTATCTGTCTGGTGGAATAGAGTGTCTACCCGACCTCCTAGGTTCCAAATGAATATTAACCGCAGCCGATGATGAAGGAACAGTTTCCTCCATTGGTTGCTCGGTTGTTGGTTCTTGAATCTGCGACAGATCGAAGGTTCCAATACTTGTCCTATTCTCGAGAAACTCTTTTTCTAAGAATGTCGCACTAGCCGCAACAAAAACTCGATGTTCAATAGGCGAGTAAAAGTAATGACCAAACATCCCTTTTGGATAACCAATAAAGTATGTCTTGACCGATCGTGGGCCGAGCTTATCGTCAGGTCTCCACTTGACATAAGCCTCGCAGCCCCAAAACCGAATAAAGGACAAGTTAGGGACCGTTCCCTTCCATAATTCATATGGAGTCTTGTCTACAGCTTTAGACGGACTTCGGTTAAGTATTAAAGCAGCTGACAAAAGAGCATAACCCCACAATGAGTCAGGTACAACCGTGTGACTCATCATGGATCGAACCATATCAAGTAATGTTCGATTTCTCCGTTCGGACACACCATTCAATTGTGGTGTTCCAGGTGGAGTTAACTGTAGGACAATACCACAGTCTTTAAGGTGTTGATCAAACTCATTCGAAAGATATTCGCCACCACGATCTGAACGTAGTGCTTTAATCTTTCTATCCAGTTGTTTTTCAACCTTATTCATGAATTCCTTGAACTTGTCAAAGGACTCACTTTTATGCTTCATTAAGTAGACATATCCATATCTACTCAAATCGTCCGTGAAAGTGATAAAATATCTATAGCCATCTCTTGCGTTGATTGACATAGGTCCACACACATCAGTATGTATGAGTCCTAATAGGTCAGCAGCGCGCATTCCAACACCTTTGAAGGAAATTCGAGTCATTTTGCCTATGAGACATGATTCACACGTGCCAAAAGATTCATAGTCAAATGGGGGGATAGTCCCATTGTCAATGAGCTTCTTCACGCGTTTTTCATTTATGTGTCCCATACGGCAATGCCATAGATAGGTTTGATCTTTGTCACCAACCTTTGCTTTCTTACTACTCACATGCATTATATCTGTGGTTTGATCTAAAACATAAATCCCATTCATGGAAACTGCTTTACCATAAATCATTTCGTTTAAATAGAAAATACAGCTATTATCCTTTATTACAAACGAAAATCCGTCCTTATCAAGTACCGGAAGGAAACAGAACAGGAGGAAATAATGTTTTTAGATTAAACTGGGTACATAGTTACAGAAGTTATTCAGAAAAAACCTCTCAAATTCATCGGTTGGATTACATATGTTCCCACGTGAAACGGCAGCTATCTGACTCCATTCCCCACTCCAGGTCCAATCACCCCTTGCGAGAGTGTGATGTTTCTTAGGCCCTGCAAATGATTACCAGATGAGGAACCACAAACCAGTATCTAATACCCCAGTTCCGAAACTTGCATGGTTAATCTCAATCATATGAATAAAAGAAGAAGACATACCAACAGGAGAGACGCGGCCTGCTTTTATGTCCTCACGGTACACGGGGCAGTTCCTCCTCCAATGCCCAAGCTTGTGGCAATGGTGGCACTCCACGTTACCTTCATCGCTCATTGTCTTGCCTTGTGAGCAACCGCTAGTCTCACAAGGCCCACTCTTGCCTTGCTCTGGCTTTTTGAATTTCGGCTTCCCTACAGCTAGGTTGGCCTTAGCCTTGCCCTTACCTTTGCCCTTGTTTGCAATCATGAGAACGTCCTGTTTCAGACTCCCACTCAATTTAAGATCACTCTCGGTCTGTACGAGAAGTGATTGGAGCTGATGAAGACTCTTCTTCATATCATTCATATATTTAATTTTTGTATATAATGTAAGCTAATTAAACATAAACCGTTATAATTAATTGGCAAATTATAAATATACGGATATTTATAACTAATGATGTATTATAGTGATGTCGGTCCATGACAAATGACGATTATAATATATTACATTATATTGGAAGCTAAGATAACCGAAACAAAAGTGTCCGGATACACTCTGTTTTTCGGTCAATGGGTGGTTATATTGAGGAGAAAAAATCTCCCCATAAAAGACCTAATGGTGCCGTGAGAAAGCAAGGGTAAGAGAAAAAAATTCAGATTTTTATTCTAACCCTAATTCATTCTCTCTAGTGCCTCCATCAAAAACTACCTCCTAACTCTCGTGCCAACTACAGCTCTATATTGCCGCTATGGACGTGTTCAGGGTCACATCGAATGCCGATGAGGGGTCTACGTGTACTAGAAGCCTCCTCCATAGCACGTCGCTTAGAATCCGTTACTTTCTGGTTCTCCGAATGATCCAGAGGAACCATAACGTTCTTTCCTCGATCTCCCATCTGCATTAGACAATTCAAAATGTTAATATTTTTCCAGAATAAGAAAAGAAAACAAAGAAGAAATAATTATTTTATCAAATTGATTTATAAAATTGAAAAGTTATTCAAACTAATTTAAACTCTTAATTTAAATAACTTTTTCTACGACGGACTTTAAATATTTACGTTAATAATATTTCTTTACAAAATTATAATAAAAAAAACATTTAATTTAATCAAAAAATTATTATTTTAAAAAAACAAAGGGTTTTTCTACATGATACCCCTGTATTTTTCCGAATTCTACATGGTACCCCTCGTTTTTTCAAAATCTACATGATACCCCTAAAGTTAATGAAAACCTCTCAAAATACCCATAATGCACTAATCTGTCTATTTTAAACGTTTATATTATGCACATTTCCTTGATCTTTTGACAATAATTTTGCATGACGTTATCATAAATATCCTTTAGACAATCATAAACATATTTTCTTTGTAAAAATTAACTGTTTTAAAACTCGATTTTTAGTAGTTTACTAAGTATAGGGGTACCAGTGATAATTTTAGAAACTAAGGGGTACCACGTAGAATTCGAAAAAACACAGGGGTACCATGTAGAAAGTCCCTCCATGGAGGGACGAAGGGACCAAACGTCCCGACCATGGACAGACGTTGGGTCCCTTCGTCCCTCCATTGAGGGATTTTTTATCTCAAAATCCCTCCATGGATCCATGGAGAGACTCGAACCTTAAAAAAAACATGGGATCGTCTATATCGCATCAAATCAACTACAAACAAACTCAAAATCAACAACAAACACACATCCAAATAGACAAAACCAACAACAAACGACAACAAATCTAATTACTTGAAATAAATGTTAAAAAATATTACTGACAAATTCAACAATCGAATAAAAAACTTACAAATTTACAAATTAAAAACAACAAATGTAATGCATAGGGGGACAACAAACCACAACAACAATCTAATTAACAAAAAACTAAAATGAAATATGAATAGATCTAAGAAATAATTAAAAAAAAAAACATACCTAGGTTGCGGCAGTGGCGGCGGTGAGGAGGTGGAGAGGTGGCGGCGTTAGGTGGCGGCGGGGCAGTGGGGGCAGGTTAGTGGGTGGTGGGAATACGTGTGTTGGTTATTTTTTGGGGGTTTTTTTGGGAGAGAATCTATGAAGAGATAGAGTGTGTCACGGGTAGGTGCGTCTTTTTTATGAAAACATTGTCGATATATTACAATCGGAATGATTTTTCCTCATGCAAGTCAACCCAACTAATCAGATACAAAATTTTTGGAATAAAACGGTTCTTTCCTAGAAAAAAAACTAATTCATCGGTCTCGGTCAATTGTTTATCGATTTTATTTTTATATGTATCATTCATTTGTTAACCATTCTATATTTAAAGGAATTTACTTGTCATCCATTTACAATAATCGTAACAGACCGTCTTGCTTATGACCATCACAAGCTTGCGACCTCGCAGAATCTCCCTCCCACTTGTCCTATCACTTGCTTTTCCACTTACTTCTTATGACAACTCATAAGCTTGTGACGAAATAGTGCCGTGATAAATGAAAATTTGTGTAATCATAAATAGTCTCCTCCACTCTCTTTGGTTTTGTACCAAACAAATGGTAAACAAAAAGAGAATTTTTTGTTTAAATGGTGTTATACAGAAAATTAATTCTTATTTTAGGTTAAGAAGTAAATTATTTCTCATTTAGAGGTCCACGTTGGCATCGATTTTGTACGAACCTAGGGGGCCTAGAGACGTCATTTCATAGCTATTGCCTATTTGGCTATTTAGGACGTTTTGATCTCATGATGAGAGCGAGTGAGTGACAAACTGACACTATCACAATATAGTATGTACCGAAAGAAGGAGTGAATGACAACAAGCTGTAACGATACATCGCGAAATATACCCCACATTCTACTTAGATACGGCAAAAGTAACATGATTATGGATATGGTGCATGTCCATTATTTTAGGTACGGCAAAAGGTATGTCCTTGAATGCGTGAAGTAAACTCTCTCTTCTCTTTATGGATATGGTGCATGTCCTTTCCATGAGTTTAACCTATCATGATCCATAATTACCATATCTATTTATCATTAAACATAACCATCTTTTATAAACCATTTAGATATTTTGTACATGTTTTATTATTGAAAGCGTTTTATTTTTACCTTAAATGGTAATTAATCTCTTAATTAATTGTTTCTTAAACTTTAAAAGGACTTTATATTTTATTGACCAACAATTTTTTTTGTGTGATGATTACAACCTTGTGACCTTTAACAATAACCTTCAATTTTTCGCATTATTATAACTGATTGTGAAAATTTACAACTCACAAGCTTATAACCATCACAAACAAGATTTTACGTTTAGACATATGTAGCATGTTTTGAAAGAAACATAATACTTGTATGGTTGTATACTTGTATGTACTTTAATTCTGACTTTAATTCTGAGTTTTCTGATAGGGAAAGACGTTTATTGGCAAAGCTACATAAAACTTGAGGTATTGGCCCCATCCTTTATGATTTGTGATAAAAGAGAACAATTTGTCAATCTTATGAAATAATTTGGTGTATAAACTTTCATTGTGTGAGCATATGAGGAATATGGTCGGTGATTAGACAAATTTCGAATTAAATCACATACTTCCTCATATTCAGTCATTTCTTCCCCTTTTCTTTTTACACAATAATTAAGAAAATGAGTTTGAACCACACAAAACATATTATCCCACATACTAATGATTTTGGACCATACAAAGCATACAACCCCACATCCAAAAAAGGAAAGAGGGAAGAAAATCTGACTTGCCCACTAAGGAGAAAGGGAAGAAATGAGTAAATAGGAGGGAGTATAATTTAATATACTTCAAAAGGTATAAGTGGTAGATCACCGAAACTTTTGAGATCGTAAGGTTAGTATTTTATTTTAGAACGATAAGATTTTTAGCTCTAAAGTTTGTGATATTATGAGAGCTTTACTTCCAAAATGAGTTAAGGTCGGTGGACATAATCCATCCTTTAGAATTGTCTTTTGGTAATTACATATCTCATAATGCAAAACGATAGAAAAAGGAAATTGTGTAGCAAATGTCTATTTAATAAAAGAATAGTTACAGAGCTACTGAGCAACCTGTGGTTGAAAGTTTAATTTTTCTTTTTCTTTTTAATAAATGATCACCATGTGTCCTCTTCCTAAACTAGTGAAAAGTGAACAGTACAAAATAAAGTTAAACCAATAAGTAAGAAAATGAAAGACTACGTAATCTCACATTTAAAATACATATTAGTAACAATTGTTTAATTTTTAATTTGATGAGCTACGGAATTTCCAAAGAAATAGTATATGATTAAATTTGACTCAGTTTAACTGGACTGTTGTATTGTGTAATATTATAAAAAAAAATTATTTTACACTTAATCATGCTTGCTAATAAACTAAAAATCAAATTACCAGTAAAAACTAATAGGAGAACAGTCTCGACCAGTTTATGACATGTTTGTAAAATAGATAATTGTACAAATGTAATTGTTTCGTGTATAAATACAAGAGACACAATTAATAAAATAACGATATGCTTAACATGCTTGAATATTTTGCGGAAGCGAGGTCCTTTAATTTGACTTGCTTCCTTCTCCGTAACCTTTCACATAAAATACACAACAAACCTTGACTCGGGGTTTCCAAGGAAAAACCTTTCGCCTTATCCCACCAAATTCCTCTATAGGAGTCGCTGGTGTCGAGTAAATGTACGTAGATAAGTGAAATAGTTTAGAGAGTGGAAATTATTTACTTCTTCTGATGAAGAATGTAGAGTATATATATCATCTAGGTCTGTTTTGTATCACTCGACCCGAGTAAGAGTAGGCCTCGGTCTAGTGGGTGTCACTCGACAAGTAGGACCTAGTACCCGGTTGATTCGGGCCGGTCTCTTGCGGTTTTTTTTTTCATTCCTATGCCGTCATAGTAAGATTTACTCATCCTAAACTTATCTTAAAACCCAATTACCACCTTATTATTATCTAAGGAGAAGATTAGTTTATCTATGAAGCAATTGTCCATCTCTAACTCTTTAATTCGTAAGTCTAGATTTTTCTTCAACTACTGTGTAAGATTATAATTAATAATCTCCATTATATTGATTATTATGAGATGTAACCCTAGAATTTGGGGTTTTCTATTCCATTGAATCTTGATACTAAACTTTATAAATTTGGGGGTTTGGGGAATTTGTTCAAAGTTGGGTAATTGGTTAAACATAAAGTATAAACATATGTTATTATGTTCTTATAGGTGCTGGTTTTGTAGATGGGCGGTTTTGATTGTTTGTCTTGTTGGATTTGATCAAAGATAGGGATATTCTCTGCCCAATATTTTGGTTATGTGGATTTGTGTTGATTGTTGTTGGACCAATTTCATAGTTTTGATAATGACATGTGTTTACGTGATAATATGTTTTACTCGATATATCATATGCGTGTAATTGTATGCTTTAGTCTTATTTTAGCTAGCAACAATTATGAGAAAAAAGATCAAAGTTAGGCATAACTTTGACAACGTCTGTGAGAGAAAGTTATAACAACTTTAGGAATAACTTTGGAAGTAAACATGAAAGTTATAGCTACCCAGGCAAAACTTTAATGAAAACCGCTTCAAGCAAGATCTACCTCAAATAGCACAAGACTCAAGATGGAGGGTCTTTGTGATCAAGATGAAGAGATGATCCGTATACTGAAGATCTTTGTGAAGATTAGATAGTATAGGTCGTCATTCGGTAACTATTCCATTCGAGAGATTTTATGTTCAAAGTTATAGCTTTAGCCTATGACTTTGGATGATAAATGTTGATGCATGATTTTGGAAATAAAATATTTTGAAATGTTTTCAAAAGTGAAAGAGTATTTTTATATATTTATCAAAAGTTTTATTTGAGAATATATTTATGAGATTCTATTGGTTAGTAATACAACTTATGGGTTGTCATGCTACCTAGGGTTTCTAATATATTCTATCTCAATTTTTTGTTAACCTAATTAGCCCACCTAGTGTTTGAGCCATCTAGGGTTTCGTGAAAACCTAGTTTGTGCCACCTAGGATTGCGTGCCTCCTAGGGTTTCGTGAGCTAGGGTATTTCGGCCTATCTAGGTTGTTTCCCTTGTTTACCTAATCTAGGATTCTACTATATCTTTACAACAATATTTTGAGATATAAAGATAAATATATTTTTCTATAAGATAAACCAAATAATATTTTGAGATAAAGATATTTATAAAAGATAAGCAAATATTATTTTATGATAAGATAAATATCTTCCTTAAATATTAAGCTAAAGTTTTAGATCTACTCTACTTCTATTACTATAAATACTCCTTCATATCAAAATTGTAAATCACACGAAATACATGAGTACAACACGGCTACATATTTGCTAGTGTTGATTTTCCAAAATCGTTTTAAAGCAAACCTTTGAGCAAAATATTTATTATTTTTAGAGTTTGTTTTTCAAAAGAGTCGTGCATCAATTATTATCAATCGCTTGAGTGAAATACGTTATTGGATAATAGTACATCATTATAAGCTTACAATTCTTTAACGGGAATTGTGTGAGTTATATTGTACTTTCTTATTAGCATAAGATAGTATAGAGTATTTAGCGATACTCACCTTGAGTTATAATCATAGTGTTGATTATACGAGTGGTTGATAATTTTTGTAATCCGTAGAAAGGTACTAAGAATTATTAATCGAGAATAGTGGACGTAGGTTTCAACGTGTGAAACTGAACCACTTCAAAAATCGTGTGCCTCTCTCTTATCTCTTTACTTTTCGTTATTTCGTTACTCGCGCTTACTTTGATTAGTTAATTAGTTGATTTTAATTCATAAGATCAAATAATTAATTACATATCATATAAATCGAAAAAGTGGGGCTAGTTTTTAATACTCAATTCACCCCCCCTCTTTCGTATTCGATCAATAGACTCTACAATTGGTATCAGAGCCTCGTGCTCTTGATTGCCTTACAGCAAGGAGTCTGATCCATTTATCCTTTTAATTTTATTTATTTTCCGCTGCATTTAATTTTATTTTAATGGATTCCAAACATCTGAGGTGTCCCGTATTCGATGGGAAGAACTACAGTTTATGGAAAAATATGATGACCCATTTCATAAAGGGTAACGACTTGGAGTGCTGGCTAATCATTAAGAATGGCCCTAATAAGATCATGCTTGCATCTGTTAATGGCACTCGCGTCGAAAAGAAAGAAGATGACTATGTTGAGGCAGATTATAAGAAAGCTGAGAAAAATTCAAAGGCTATCAGTCTGTTGCAAAACGACATGACTCATACTGAATTTGATCGTTTCTCATCTAGTTCTACTGCCAAGGAAATATGGGATGGTCTAGAGTTAGCATATGAGGGGACAACTGTTGTCAAAAAGCAACGTATCGCACTACTGATGCGAAAGTACGAATTGTTCTCTATGGAACACAATGAATCGCTTGACAGCATGTCCACCCGCTTCTCTAGTATCATAAATGAATTGAAAAATCTTGGAAAAACTTTTGACTCCGAGGAAATTGCCAGGAAGATCCTTATAAGTCTATCTAAACGATGGAGACCTAAGGTGACGGTAATTGAGGAATGTAAAGACCTATCTAACCTATCTTATCAAGAGCTACTCGGAACCTTAATGGCTCACGAGATTACTCTTGATGAGGATAAGGCAAATGATAGTAATAGCAAGAAAGTGGCCTTACAAGCCGAATCTAGTGAAAGACAAGATTCGGATCTTGAAGATGAAACAGTGTTATTTGCTAGACGTTTTAAGAAAAAACTTCTTTAATAAACCACAAGGAAAAACGTTTAACAATAACACTAACAAATCTTACAAGAAGCCAATTGAGTCAAAAGGGTCTCTTTCAAGTCGTGGTTGCTTCAAATGTGGGGATAATGATCACATGATCAAGGATTACACCACATGGAAGAAAATCAAAGACAAAAATCAACGAGACAAAACCAAGAAGGAATTCAAGCAAGTGATGATGGCTTATTGCTGGGGAGATCTTGACACAGAGGACGACGAGTCAGAGGAAGAAGAAGTCGCCAACTTGTGTCTAAGCAACGTCAGTCTTGACCTAATCTCTGACGATGACAATGAAAGTGAATCCGAATTATGCCTTGTCGGCAACTCAGATTCAGAACCAGATTCAGAAGATGATGAAGAGGTTAGTCATCTTGAACTAAAAAAGCAAGTTAAGAATTTATCTAAGAAGTCTTTAATTAAGTATTTTGAAGAAGCC
>JAIUZE010024509.1:0-17507 GCA_022085475.1 Heliosperma pusillum | reverse complement strand
GGCCACGCTCGGAAAGAGATCTATGGTAGATTTTCCGGTCAGACAGTTACTCTCCCTATCGAGAAACCCACTCTAGATATTGTCAATCGCAAGTGCGACCTGAAAGACACCTTGCGTTGAGTGGGAGATGTGATAAAGAGACAAGAGAATTGGTGACGCACACTTGGGTCAGACAAGTGGGAGATTGTTGGAGTAGGTGTCCTCCACAATAGTGCGCCACATAATAAATCTTATTAAGGAATATAATTGGGATATTATTGACTATATATATGATTAGTCAGTTGATTAACGTAAATCAATAACGGTTGGCTGACTAGAGTTTGACGTTATTGTCGTATGACGGCGGTGATCAACTGATCCCTTTCGGTCACACCTAAAGGATGAAATCCAAATAGTAACAAATTATTTGTATACGATACAGTTAATTAGTACATTACATATATTCGATATGTACGAGAGTTAATTGTTAGAAATTGAGTTATGAACTCAAATTCGATTAAGCTTGTTTTTTCAATTATGCGATAATTGACTAATAAATTTTTATCTTATTTTAATACGATTAAATAAGATTTAACTTAGTAATTAATCGTTACATTACTAAATTAGTTGAGGTTTTGAGATAGAGGTAATTAGTTAATTATATTTACAAGGAGTTGTAAAATAAATTAACTAAGCATTGTGGGACCCATTATATATTGATATAATGGTAAAATATTACTTAAAATGTTAAGTACATATTATTGATTTAATTGAGTCATATAATTGTTATATGATCAAATTAACACTTAATTATACAAGATAATTAACCATATGATCAATAAGTATTTGTGAGACAAATATCAAAAATAAAAATGGACCTAACTAGGCCAAAATGGCCGGTTGGATTGTAGTTAGAAGGGTGATGATTTTGTTCTTGTTTTTACTCTTTAGTTACTTATTGAAAGTGACATAACCAGTAGAATATAATCATCACATATACTACAACACTCCACTCAAATGCATGTGATCAAATTGAACAAAATAAGAGTCCTTTTGGACTAATATGGGCCGGCCAAAATGGCCATATAATGAGCAATTTTGTTGTTCATTTTTGAGGACTTAATTTTGTGCAATTTGCTTACTTCTCTCTAAAACTCTTCTTCTCACTAAATACTCTCATATACTAATATTTCCTAAGTATTACTAGTGAAGTAATATAGTCTAATATTAGTAGTATATCATCTATCTTATTATCTAGTTAATAATAAGGGTAGATTATTTGGTGTCATCTTGGTGCAACTTGAAGGAGGTCTTCTAGTTTGGAGATTTCTTGTGTTCATCCATGTTTATAGCTCAAGAACAACAAGAAGGAGATCTTGTTGTGCCCATATAATTTCCATATCAATGTGAGGAAATTACTTCTTTTATATAAATGTCTTTATATTTGCATGCATGTTACATAGATCATTATAAACTAAATTAATAAGTAATTTAGTAAATAATTAGAGGAGTCTAATTAAGGTCTATGGACTTTCAAGGAGTCCATTGTGATACTATAACACAATATTTTAGGTGTAAATCAAATTCATTGTTCAAGTATTCACCCCCACGATCGGATCGTAGGGCTTTAATCTTTTTATTCAATTGGTTTTCTACTTCATTTTTAAATTCTTTGAATTTTTCAAAAGCATCACTTTTATTCCTCATTAAGTAGACATATCCATATCTACTCAAGTCGTCGGTAAAAGTAATGAAGTAGTGATAACCACCTCTAGCATGGATAGTCAATGTACCGCATACATCCGTATGTATAAGTCCTAATACTTCACTTGCTCATCTCCCTTTTCCCGTAAAAGGAGCACGAGTCATCTTGCCTAGAAGACAAGATTCGCGTACGCCATAAGATTCGTAATCGAATGGTTTGAGTACTTTAGATGAAACAAGTCTCTTTATGCGTCGTTAGTTTATGTGCCCTAAACGACAATGCCAAAGGTATGATTGATTAGGTTCACCTGTTTTGAGCTTCTTGTTTTCTACATGATAGACCTCTTTTGCAATATCTAGAACATAAATACCTCTAATAGAAATGGCCTCGCCATAAACCATTTCATTTAAAGAGAAAGTACAACAATTGTTCTTAATACAAAATGAAAATCCTTCCATGTCTAACACGGAAATGGAGATAATGTTCTTGGTAAGAGTTGGTACATAATAGCAATTATTTAAATACAACTCTAAACCATTAGGAAAAAGAATAACGTAGGTACCCACGGAAACTGCGGCTACCTTAGCTCCATTTCCCATGTGTACGTCCACGTCACCCTTGTCTAGCGCTTGCGCGTCCCTCAGCTCCTGTACATGATTACAAAGGTGAGAACCACAACCGGTATCAAATACCCAAGAACATGTACTAGTAAAGTTAATATCTATCATATAGAGTGATGAAAGAATTTTACCTGACGTTGTCACACAACCGTCTTTCTTGTCTTTCAAGAACTTGAGAAAATTGCGTTTCCAATGCCCTTTGCCATTACCATAATAGCAATCCGCCTCCGCGTGTTTGTTGATTTTGGGCTAGGGCTTATAAAAGACCTTGCCCTTTCCCTTGCTGACTTTCTTGAAAAAAAGTGTTACCCTTTCCCTTGTTCTTTCTCACCCCAAGGTTCATGTTCTTCATTTTCATGGAAAGAACGTCATTGGTTTCACTCCTACTAGCCTCCATGTCCCTCTCCGCTTGGGAAGGGAGTGCATAGAGTTCATGGAAACTCTTGTCCATGCCATTAATGTTATAGTTCACCCTAAATTGGGTGAACTTAGGTGTGAGTGAATGAAGGATCTTACCCTCCACCAATTGGTTCGGAATTTTGCACCCTAGACGCTCTAAGGTGTCCGCGTGCTCAACCATTTTGAGCACGTGTGGGCCAAGTTTTTGGCCTCTTTGAAGCTTGGTGTCGAAGAATTTCGTAGCCGCCTCATATTGGAGGATTTGAGGGGCTTGCGAAAACATCGACGTAATCCTTGTGAATATCGCATATGCATTGAGAGATATCAATTGGAGTTTGAGTTTGGGTGAGATTGACCAAATCAAGACATTCTTGACGTCATTAGAAACCTTTAAATAAAGGTCATATTCGGCCCAAACCACCGCAGACGATCTAGGCGCGGGTTCGGTGGGGGGCTCTTCGACCAAGTAGCGAAGCACGTTATCGGATATCGCGGCGCTCTTGATCGTTGATTCCCATTCAACGAAGTTACTTCTGTCATCTTTTAGGACACACTTGTCCATGACGGATCTCAACCATGAGTCCTTACCCAAGGTTGCATTGTTTGATGATGTTGACATTGTGCGAATATGGTTACTACAACAAAAAGAAATATATAAACATTCATTGTAAATTTACTTGAAAAACATTTTAACAAGTTTAGCATTTATAATGACCTCTCACTAAATTATATAAGGGATTCCAAGACCCATCTTTAAATAAAAATAGTCATCGCATGCTACCTTTATCTAGAAATGGTAAGTCATTACTTGACTAATTCTACTCTTAGAACTCTTGGTTGACGGATTTCAACTAAATCCATCTCCTAGTCTGATAAGTGATATTTTGTACTGATTTATCCCCCGTTTTAGCTCGATTTCTATACGATTTATGCACTTTGTTAAATGATTAACGAGCTAATATTGCTATTCTAGTTGTTTTGCGTGTTTTGACTCGTTTTATAGGAAATGAAGCGGTTTTGCTATATTTTCCTACTTTATGGAGCAAAGGCACTAGAATACGATTTTTCAAGGAACCGATGATAGCTATTTCATTATTTGATTACGATTCCGCTACATCCTTCCTTGAATGGATTTATCTTGGACTTTGGCTTTGAACTTCAAAAGGAAACATCAACCCAAGTCAAAGGAGACTAGCCCAAGCCCAATTTCGTATTGCATTGACGAAGACCAAGGCATAGGATTCCGTGCCCAAGAGACGAAATTGGAAAAGATGGAAGATTCCATCTTGCACACTTACCCGATCGGATTTGTTGTATACCCGATCGGGTATGTCTGCAAATGGACGTTACTTAGCTCTTCTTCAACCGAGCTTAAATGAGTGATTAAATGCCTTGTCTAGGGTATGAATTTGAACGAGAAATGCATCAGCGTGCAGCCCTATAAAAGTCAATGATCATCACAACAATTAGACATCAACTAGCATACTTATCATCAACTTACATACTTTCATAATAATCTCATAGTTTACTTCTTTCATACAAGTTTTAGAATATAGTTTATGCAATTTCTTAGTGTTTCTCTATTGTTTTTATAAGCTTTTGTTATTGGGTTGGATAATTGTTCTTTACTTTATTTCCTACATAATTTGCATTCCAATTTCGGTAATCCTCTACCCTTGATTTACTTATGCAATTTTAATCATCATGAATTATAATCTCGTTAGTATTATTCTCATACTATTGTTGTTAGAAAATCAATGTAAAAGCAACATAAAAAAAACTAAAACATTGTCCATTATGCCATCTTTTATTTTGCCTAATCATATAATCCTAAAAACTATCATTAGAATCATTACTAGTATAATCACCTTAATCACTTTAGTATTTATATTTCATAATTTAATTTCCCACATCTTTTTCTTATTAATTTATTTAATCACATGATCATACAAATTAGATATAATATTGTAAGATTAACATTGTGTAAATAAAATAAATAGAATTGTAATATTGAAATGATTTACTAGTTAAATGAATTAAAAGAGGAGTAGATACCAATTGAACCATGTAGTTGTTTCTTCCTTTGGTTGCGCCAAATTATATAACTTTGTTTAGCGGCCATGAACAATTGTTTGTATTAGTCAATTTCCGTCTTTGTAACGAGAGTTGGGATGGGAATTAGGACTGCCAATAGGGGTTTAGTGACCTAACCATGCTGAGAGGACGTTAGGACCCACTAAAAGGTCGGTACGAATCCGAAAGGAATATACCGCTACAAGGCCTAGACAATCATAGTAATTCTAATGTTGGTATCAATGAAACTTTTAAATCGTTTTGCATGTATTCCTCTTTCTCTATATCAATTTGATTAGATAGTTTATTTTACCGTATTAGATAGTTTATTTTACCGTATTAGATAGTTTATTTTATTGTTGTTTAGTTAGTTTACTTTATCGACATTTTATTATTGTTCTTAGGTAGTTTACATTATTGTTATTAGCTAGTTTATTAGTCTAGTTAGATAGCCTTTCAATATTGTCATTTAAATATCGCTTTAGTTAGATTTTAAATACCGTCACTTGGATCAGAATACTTCCCCGATCGGATACGTGACAACTCGATCGGGTAAGTCGTCTGTTTTGAGTTTTACATATTGTCATTTACATACTTGTCATTTTATTTTATGTTAGTAGTTTTGACCACCACCTCAATTGACTCGAACTTAAATGAAAATCATTCCATAGCAATTCATAGTTAACACGTACTCCCTGAGGATCGACACCCTACTTCCCTAATACATTCCTTTATGTTGTTAGCCTAAGTGTGGGTAATTATTTTTGTATCGGGACCGCGACAGAACCGATCAAATTTTGGCGCCGTTGCCGGGGAGCACGGTTTTGTTTATCTATGAATTGTTTGTTTTTGTTTAAAAATTCTACCATTTTTAGGTGCAACCGTACCTAAAAACGTCACTAACTTTCCTTTTTGTGTTTTTTCTTGTAGGTTGACAAAAATGGTACTAACAAGGGAAGATCCAAGGTACCGGGTTTTTGAGCTCGCTAGTGGGATCCTAAGGGTCCATATGACTTTGATTATTCTCATTGAGGGTAACCAATTTAGTGGTAAACCAAACGAAAACCCGTCACACCATATGCAAACCTTTTGTGAATTGTGTCAAACCTTTATGAGGGAGGGATTCACCCAAAACCAAATTAACGAAAAATTCTTTTTCCTTTATCACTAAAGGGAGAAGCTAAATGGTGGTTCATCCGTCGTTTAAAGGAAGCCACAAGACCAATGAAGTGGGAAGAGATTGTTATCGCTTTTCACCGTAGGTTTAGAACCAATATGTCAAACCTATCAATTAAATCACAAAAAGAAAGTGGGGAAGGTTCACAAACCAATGGGGGAGAAAGAAAGAAAAGTTGAGTGGAAACTTCAAATGATATTGACATTACAATTTCCTTAGCCTTTCCCGTTCAACCAAAAGAAACCACCCCAAAAAGCACTTTATATTGCCCAAAAGTTTTCAATCCATTTACCTCATTAACAACACCATGTGAACTTTGTGGTGGGATAGGGCATGTACCCCAACGATGTGGGAACAAAGTCACACCCTTAAAGCCTTTTCACCCACAATTTCGCCAAACTCAACCCACCAATACACCTCATACAATTCCACACTCATCCTTTCAAAATGATCAATTTATAGCTAAAGTAGATGTCAAGTTAAGGGAAGTAACCCAAACCCAACATAACATGTACACATACTTCTTTTCTAGCTTAAACTCACTCAAATCAACCATTTTGTCTCTCCAAAAGAGAATAGAGGAGTTGACCCCGTCGAGTTCTAGTCAAAATACCCAAGGGAGTGAAGAACCATCGATTGTCACAATTGACATGATTAGTGACAAACCTTGTGATCATCCTATTGGGAATGAAGAGAGTAAGGAGCCTATCTTTAGGTTACCCCATGAAATTTGCAACAATCCAACACTAGCCCGACCAACCAAAGTCCCTACACATGAGGAGACATCCCATCTCGAAACTTTGATCATGACATTGATAAAAGCTCAAGGGAGATTAGAAGAAAGAGTTGTTGAAACGACAAAAGCAAATGATGAAGCTTTCTCAAGGTTGGAGGCGAGGATTGGCAAGATGTCTAGAGAAAAAGAAACAACCAAGGATTCTCACAAGGAACCTACCCTTGAAGAACGGAAGATTCTCATTCCTTCCAAACTTAAAGACCCAGGTTGTTTCAACATTTCTTTCAAGATGTGTTTTCATAAGGTCAAAAGTGCATTTTGTGATTTAGGAGCCGCTATTAGCGTCATGCCTTTTTCTGTCTATTATGACCGTTGTCCAATACAAATGAAGTTCACTAATACTAGCCTTCAACTAGCCGATGGATCTATGCATACTCCGGCAGGAATTGTGGAAGATGTCCCAATACGGATTGGATACTTCCTCATCCCCGTCGATTTTTATGTCATATTTTCAAAGAAAGAAAGGGATGACTTTATTATATTAGGAAGACCCTTCCTGAATACGGTTGGAGCTTGTATAGATGTGAAAGGAGAAAAAATCACGTTTGAAATAGATGGATCGAGTGCCACCTTTGACAAAAGGGGGAATGTGTTGAGCGTTGGAGATGGCGACCTCGAAGCTTTCAAAGCTTCGGAAGCGTGTTTAGAATGAGATTGCCATGGGTGTTGGCAAAAGGTAAATGAGAAAAATTCAAGGACGAATCCAGCTACAAGGAGCTCAAATCCCTTCATAAGGCTTAAGGAGGGGTAGCAAAACAAAGTCTAGCATGACTTAAAAATGCGCTTGTCGGGAGGCAACCCGTCTTTTTCTTTACTTTTTCTTTTTTTCACTTATTAGACAATAATTTGGACTATTTTATTTGGACTATTTTTGGATTTTGTGTTGTAATAGTTAGGAACAATTTTTCGTTTTACTTGTTATTATGCGTGTTTAGTTGATAGTTTTTCGTACTTGGAATCGGAGGAATTATTGAGACAAGAAGGAGCTATCCTTGGCCTAAGTTGTCAAGATTACTAAGGTTAGTAAGTATGTTCAAGGACATAGTCAAAAGGTAAGGGCAAGTGGCAAAGAAAAAAGACACAAAAAACGGACCCGCGAACTTCGCCGATCGGATTGTTGTATACCCGATCGGGTAAGTTGGCTGCTTTGTATTTTGCTCTAATTTCTTCTATAAAGCCAATTTGCTACCCTTTGCTTGCTGCCATATACCCGTGTTCTTCAATTTCAAAGCTCAAAATTCTCTCATAACCTTCATTTCTTAGTCTTTTCTTACAAAATTTGTTACAATAGTTCATCAAAGGCAACCTCTAAGCATCATCAAGTAAGTTAATTCTACTTTAATTACTTCAATCTCTCTATTTTTCAGAAATCCAACATGAACAAACCCTAACCCAAATTTGGGGGTTCTTGATTTTGATTGCAAAACTTGTTTAAATTGGATTTCTAATGCTTCTTATATGCTATAGAGTGAATTTTAGTGATTAATTAGGATGACTACTATGATTTGGATGCTCATATGCTAATTATGATACTCATCTTTACTATATGCTAAGAATTTGTGCTTAAGTGGTAGTATGATGCTTGAATTCATGCTTTATACTATGAACTTATGATCTTATTGTGGTAATTTAGCATTAGTACCTTTGAGTAGTGGCCAAGCTCATGATTTAAGTGTATATTGCTCATCTTAGTGTCATAATGTTATGCTTGAAAACATTCATTGGTGCTCAAAAGGTAGCATGATAATGTTTCACTAAGGTAGCTATGCTTGAATTTGTGCTTAAAGCTTAGTATTGTAACACTTGTGCTATCCAATTGTGTTTACAATGAAGTGTTTTAATACTAGTTTTTTGTAGAAATGGCACCTACATTAAGGAAATCAAAGAGGGCAAGAACCTCCAATCATGGAGAAAGTAGTAGAGCCTAAGAAAAAGATATAGAAATGCTTGAAGCAAGTGATCAACCCGAAAATCAGGGAGATGCTATGCATGATCCTAACTTTCCGGATGTAGAATTCAGTTCAAACGAGCAATGGCAAAGATGGTGCATTCTTAAAAGCAAAGGTATGAGGGCTACCAAGTTCCTCGATGTTTCTTCTTTAAGACCTTGAGCATGTCAAAGTGTTATTTAGGGGTCTAGGTATGAATGCTAGCATGAACTTTAGTTATAAGACCTACCCTCAATTAACCCTTGAATTCTTGAGCTCTTTTGAGTTACATAGGTCTAGGAATAGAAACACTATGCCTCAAGTTCGGTTTCGCTTGTTTAATGATGATTATAGTATGAACTTAGAGCTCTTTGCTAGACAATTTGGTCTCACTTCTGAGGACATTGTTACCTCACCTCCAGAAGGCTTTGATGTTAGCCTAGTTTGGAACACTATTTCGACTTACCCTGTCTCTCGTTGGGACCATGTCCCACACCAACATATCCATCATCCCGCCATTAGAATCTGGCAAAGATTCATGGGATGGACCTACTTGGGTCGTGCTGAACCTCATTTGGTGAGACGAATGGAGTTAGAAATTTTAGGAGGATTTTTGAATGTGAATGGTGAGGAACCATGGTCTATTAGTCTTCCCTATTATTTTGCTATTCAGTTGACTAAAGCTATTAATCCTAAGAACACTGTCATTGTCTATGGAAGTCTTATCACTCACCTTGCTATGCGAGTTTGTAGTTTTAACCAAGCCACCACCGACCTCCAGGCATTGACTACACCTCCCATATGATTTGGAGGATAGCTGGCCGTGATTCGGTCAAGTTGACCGCCGAGGTAGAACAAATTCCATTTCTTCGGCAGCGTCCTCAACTTCAGGAGGGTGAGGCTATCTTACCCCGACCCACTTACTTCCTTCATGTTTGTGATATTACCCCCATTGACACCCATGTTCAACTTAGATCCCGCCGCCCTGAGGTAGGATCATCCTCTCAATCGACCCATGTTGCGGGCGATGTGACCGCCATGTTTGAAGCCTTAACCTTGTCCGTTAATAGAATTCAGTCCGACCAGCAGCTTGCTTTACACCCCATCTATGACCACTTTGCTAGGCAAGGTGTGATTAGACCTGAGGGCCCCCACCCGTCTTTTTATACTTGGCCCGAAGGGGGGTATGGTACTACTTATGATGCAGGTGTGCCGCCGACCGGACCGGATTACTGTGGAACCGACTATGGCGTTGAGAGTTTTGGAGGGTATAGAGGTGATTTTGGAGATCACCAAGTAGAAGAGTATCAGTCCTTGAAGCCACCGACCCAACCGGGATCATTACTTCTCATGGTAGTTATTATTCTGCAGATGATACCTACTATACAGATGCTTCTGGATCCGCATCCGAGCCACCTTCTTCTGAGAGGAGGGGCCGCAGCTAGTGGCCTTTGTGATGAGATGATCAGCTCCCCTTGTTTATACTAGCTTGGGGGAGGCTAAACATTTTGTAAGAATTTTATTTCTTTCCTTTATTTTCCGCATTTTTAGTTTTCTTTTTCGCCCCTTTTCCCATTAGAATTTCATCTTGTTTCTCTGTTCTGTGTGCTATCAACCGTTTTTTCGGTTTGTTTCTGTTATAATTGCACGCACATTGAGGACAATGTGAAGTTTTAGCTTGGGGGAGAATTTGCATTTAGGACTTACTGCATTTAGGATTGCATTTAGATTTCTATTTTTTATTTTCTTCTAGTTTTCTTAGTTCATTTTTAGTTTTTATTAACACAAAAAAAGAAGAAAAAAAATCGAAAATTCAGAAACACAAAAAGAAAAGATCATTTCCATCTTATATTTCTCAACTATAGTTTTTATAAGCTGATGTTTCAATATGCTATGAGGAATTGGGCATTCATGGGGATGTCTTGTACACAGTAGGTAGAAAACTGCATTTGGACTTAATTAAGCTTAATCTTGACTTTGGCAAGCTACTCATATTGTAAGGTAGAGCCTCCAGTGGTCGGTACATCTGAACCCGATCTCAGTTTAGGAGTGAGTAGTTTCTCCTTATAGTCTGTGTTACATCAAAACGCATAAGTATGGTTTTTATTCCATTTTCTATAAGTATTGCTGTCATGATCTACATTTTGAAGCCATTTGTTCTTGTTCACCTATCGCAAAAATACCCTTCTTTCTAGCTACATTATAATATTGTCTACCCTTGTTGAGCTAGTAACCAACTATATGTGTAGGGGTGTTCTATGCTTTTGCGATGTTCTGATAATGTCACCATTAGGTGTGAACTTGCTATCTCGGGATTGCTGATTCCCGTGTTTCTCAAAAAAGAAAAAAAATGAAAAAAAAAAAAAGAGCTTAGAAAAAATGAAAAATGAAATTGAAAGCTCAAAAGAAAAAAAGAAAGGAAAAACGCTTCCATGAAAAGAAAGAAAGAAAATTATGGGAAGTCGTAATTTGGTTTGTCATGTTAAATAAGCCAATATGCTGCTTTTGGCTTTGACTATTGTTGATGGGAATTGGTATGATTTGGATTGAGTATCCATGTGACAACCCTCGCGAATGCGGAAATATAAAACATACAAGCATGTGAAATAGTATGCGGAAATTCGGTATTTTAAAAACCTTTAAACATGCAAGATATATATAACATGAGGTGTGTCAAAATGTTACAAACTAAATACGGAAATACAACAAAGAGACGAGGTCTCTTAAAATGTTAGCAAAGAACAAGTGTTTAGCAAAACTAGCTAATATCGTCTAGAGGTGAAACTTCCAGGGACAACGCCCGCTAGCTCACACCCGAACCCCAAAATATCATATCCAAAAAGTCATCCATTGCAAGCAACCTGTTCATCCATGAAAAACATGAATGCCACAGTCAGTGGGGAGTAATTCCGGGTTCTCCCAGCCATATCACATCAAACGTACATATAAGGAAATACGAAAGTAAAGTCATGCATATATAGATATCCATGTGAGTTACGATAAGAATAGATAGGCAATACGAGATATAATGATAAGATAATGTGGAAATCAAATCCGTAACCATCATGTTATTCAAAGACTCGGGGAAGACACTCTTAGGCAACCGAATACGCTCAATAGGGCTTGCATCTCACCGTTAGCGGTATAAGTTTGATAAGATTGAGACTCGACAGACAAACCAAGTCAAGTCATGCGATGATCACAATAAATCCAACATATTATCATCCATTCACGAACCAAGACCTGACGGTGTCCAATCATGCAATGACCATGAATAATATCATGAAACACGCATTAAAGAACGACACAAGACGACATCTCTCACGGTAAATGAAACGCACTAGCATCGTGTACATGGCAAGTATGATTAAAAGGCATCCACGGGATAAGCATTTCACTGTAACGCATACACGATCACATTTCGTATATGTTCACCAATTTCCTCCGGTAGGACGACGATAATAAATACCCGGTCCTAGTCTAAATCTGGCCAGACTCTCGGAATAAATCATGTTCCGATTCGACATGCGATAAACGTTTCGCATCCAAGACTCGGTCAATCATAGACGCCGAGTACCCCAAATTCGGTCGACATTCAAGAAAGAGGCGGAAAAGAGCTCTAGCCACATAACAAGCGGTACGCTACATGCAAATAACACCACCTCGCAAGTATACAACATTTGACGGCCGGGTCGAACAACGCATAGCGTTCAACTCTCAACAACGTCGTCATATGCCCACTACACATTTAATTAAGCAGTAGGATACCTCTCCGTTCCGACATTCCAGCCTTACGAACGGGAAGGTAGCCAAGGGAATGAGAATACAAGGCACAAGACAAAATCGTGCTCAAACCGTAACATTTGTGAAAACCGACTCAAAGTGGGACATAGCAAAAACCGTCACAAAACATATGATACATGCGAAAGACATATCATGTATCCAAAACATGAATATTATAAGACATTACGTAAAAATTATACGATAAACCGATCATGCGAACTATTATAAATTACGAGTTTTAGAAGTCAAAAGAAAACAACACAGCCGTGTTGCAGGCCGGGCAAATGACCGGTGACCGGTGGGCCGGCTCAGAACACAGGCAAAATCCCAAAAAAACAGAGAAAAGAGGTCTGGGCCGGTCAGTGGACCGGCGGCCGGTCGACCGGCACAGAACATCACACCAAAATCAAAACTTCCCATACTGATGTGTTCCAGGCCGGGGGATGGACCGGTGGCCGGTGGGCCGGCCTGGAGCACCTCTTCATGCAAAAACCAAGTTTCCAAAATGAGTTACTGAAGTGTTCTCAGCCGGTGGTCAGACCGGCGGCCGGTCGACCGGCTGGGAACACCGCTTCATCCGTGAGCTTCCAAAGCTTAACCAATTCAATCCAAAACTTATATATACTTCTAATAATCATCAACAATCAATATATAACATCAATATTCATCATATAACATCATTTACTAATCATAGCATGGTTTCTAATCTTCCTAATCGTAATCTAATACGATTTTCTAGCATATAAACATGTAAAACACGTAAGTAATACCGAGTAACCCTTCACCGTTACCTTTGAGCGTCTCTAATGATCGTCAAGCTCCTCTTCTATAAGGAAAGAGTCTTTGTCGGGATCTTGGAGGTCGCCACCTACAAATAGATCGTAAAAAGATGAATAAAGTTCATCTTGAGAAAGACGGAAAGCTTGAAAAGTGAGAAAGACGATAATTTTAATATCAATACGGATAGAGGAAG
Organism: Heliosperma pusillum; assembly: GCA_022085475.1. Taxonomy (NCBI): domain Eukaryota; kingdom Viridiplantae; phylum Streptophyta; class Magnoliopsida; order Caryophyllales; family Caryophyllaceae; genus Heliosperma; species Heliosperma pusillum. The sequence goes on along the minus strand of JAIUZE010024509.1, from coordinate 4,074 downwards.
GTTAGGGAAGAATAATAAGACGAACTTACGTAAATTCTATCAAAGAACGAAGAAGTTACGACAATTCTAAGATCGATATTCAAAGAGGGAAAGTTTCTTAAGGTAGAAGAAAGGGTTTTGTGTTTGATTTTGGGATGAATGAAAAATTAGGTTAAGAGAGGGAGTAGTGTGAGTTGTGTAGGAAAAAGTCAAAGACGGTTTCAAAGTCAAGAAAGTCAAACCCGACTCAAAAGTCAAGAAAAGTCAAGCTCGCCTTAAGACGGGATTTTCATGGAATCTCGCAGAAATTCCAAATACGAACTCGGAAATTCTAAATTCGACTCGGAACTTAAAATTATAAATTAAAACTTAAAAAATTTACTGAAAAGATTTCGTTAACATATTTATACTAGAAAAATGGGTTACATTTCGTGGTGGGTAGTTTTGGCTGTTACAAATACGATTAATTCAAACTAATTAAATACAAACAAGTTAGTGGGGACTAATTTTGAGTTCTAAATCAGTTTAGATAATTAGTTTGAGCTTAAATACGATTTAAGTGTTGATTATTGATTTTTAATGGTTAAAAATCGATAAAATCCATAAAACCGAGCTAGAATGAGCATGATAAGTATCAAGGGCGATTTTGGCATGATTTTTACAGCATTTTATTTATGTTGTTATTTTTGAATGAATGAATGTCATTTATTTAAATTTTAATGCAAGTTGTACCTAGTATGGCCTAGATTATTTTAATTGGTATTACCCGTAATGTAAGGGAATACCGATTCGGTTGTAATTTTATTTGCGATCTCGTATCGACGTTTGTAATAATTTAATTTCATTTTTAGATCAAATGTATAATAGGAATTTTATTTGAATCTTTTGTAATTAATTATTATGAAGACGAAGATTTCCGAAGTCGGTGTTCCAAAAGACGGTGCCCTGAAGAGGCAAGGGGCCAAGGAGTTGGTTTCCGATTTTGTAATCTACTAGTTAATTAGATTAGCTAGGTGGCTATACTAGGATTTATTATTTGCTTGCTTTATGTTTTTTCCACACATGCCAAAATCGCCAACATGCATCTTTATTTCTCGATTGTCAATTCAAAGTTATTCAAAATTCACCGACTTAGTTCGTATATAGGGAATTAATAACAAAATTGACAAGACCTCTCACATGACTTAAAAAAATTGAGATTTAGCCTTACCAATTGAAGCACCTATGAACCCAGTGTTCATTAGGGCTACCACGCTCGTGGGTCCCTTTTTATCTCGGGTAAGTAGGGTGATGCGATCACAAGCCAAAATTGGATTGGACTCAACGAGATAAGCGTTATCTTGGGACTAGGAGATGGATTTAGTTGAAATCCGTCAACCAGGAGTTCTAAGGGTAGAATTAGTCAAGTATTGACTTACCATTTTTAGATAAAGGTAGCATACGATGACTATTTTTGTCTAAAGATGGATCTTGGAATCACTTATATAATTTCGTGTGGGGTCATTATATGAGTGACTTGTTTAAAATTGTTTTACAAGTAAATTATATATTACCAATGAATGTTTATTTTCATTCATAATATTTATTCGCGCAATAACAAATATTTATCCTTCTATGAACTTGTAAATCCGTTCAATCATGGAAAGGGTTTCCATTATATTATACGGTAGCATTTTGATTGCGATCTCCGTTTAAACCACCGTAGCTAAAGCCAAAATGAATTTTATCTTTTGATCCTCATATTCACCATTGCAAATATCTCTTATGAAGAGTAAATGAAAAAGTCACACTTAGTCAAAAACGTTTTGATTTTTAGTGACATCTTCTCATAACAATGGTACATCAATCTTTTCGCTCCAACGAAAATATTTTAATTTTTGGTATGTCGTCATAATGCTCCTTATCGAGGCTTACCTCAAAAGAGGCCAAATCAGTTGGGACGACTAGGTTAATCGATTTATTTAGAAATCGTGAATAACCAAATACCGTAGTCACTTCATGAAAAGTTTATCCTTTTGAAGGAAAAACCATGAATGAAATGAAGAATAGTCTTCACAATAATTCTAATATACTTGTCTAAGTAGAGATTCATGAAAGTGGGTGGGAACACTAAGAATGATATTTATATTCTTAATTGTTAAGACGAGGTTCAAAAGTAGGTTGGCACGAGTTTGGCACAAGGCAAGAGTATTTTGAATAGTAAAGTCAAAACTCAAGCAAGGTGTCGAACCCAACCTTTGATTTATTGTTTTTTCTAGTACCCTATTTTTCTAGTGAAAATATTTTACGAATATTTTTTCAGCCTGTTTAAGTTTTAAAGTGGAATTTATTGTTTCCAGTTGAATTTTGAAATTCCGAGTTCGTATTTGGAATTTCTGCGAGATTCCAAGGGAATCCCGTTTTTAAGTCAACTTTGACTTTCGTTGACTTTTTCCGACTCGCCTTGTAATTTTGAAGACCGAAATTTTATTTAAAAAAAATAATATTTTTAATTTATTTTTATTAAGATTTATTGGGATTTATGAAAATTTAATATAATTATTTTGAATTTATTAGGAATTAAAGAATAACTTTTACGGTTTTAACCCGAACGTCATTTAACTATTCCCGAGTCATCTAAAATCCCGAAACAAACCCAAAACCCGACTTTGGCATGAGTCACACGCCCATGTCACCTTTTTCCACTCACTTTAGATATTTTAAATTAATATGATTAAACTAATAATAATATCTAAGATATTTATAACTTTATCGATCCGTTAACGAAAATTACGCAAATCGCTCAAAAACAGATCCGACTACTACCTATTTCTCACGGCTCTTTTCCCTCTCTTAGAGCTAGATATTTTCCTTTCTTTTCATTACAATAATATAATATCTAGATATTTGATTTAATTAACTTAATATCTAATTATATTTAATCAATTACCGTAATATAATTATTAAACCCGAGTCAATTCCGTAACAACAATTTCAAAACCCGACTCATTAATTCTTCTATAACTACACGGCCCAACCACCCATCCATTACTCACCACTTATCTTTTCATTTTACACTAAATCAACTTAATACCTTTTTAATACTTTCTTTAATATAATCAAAATCGTTCTTGGTGTTCTTCATCGTTCTTCATCGTTCTTCATTGTTCTTGAGCAAAATCGTCACAAAACCTTCGTTACTTATTCAAATCCGTCCTAACTTATATTTCTAGAATCTCCTCTTCGCTCTCCATCTTCAAGTACGGTTTATTTTCAATTCCGACAAAATCGTTTTCAACACTTTAATTATGGAAAATCAAGTTTTAATTCTAATAATGTTTTTCTTGTCATTTCTAATAGGGGAAGATTTTGAAGACGAGTTTGGTGACTCGTATATATTAGGGGAAGATTAGTAGACGGGTTTTTCTTTACTTCTTATTTTTGGTGCTACTTCGTTTTGCTAGCTAAGGTAACGATTCCGAGTTACTCGACGAATTAATGTTACATACCTTTAGTTTTTGTTCATATTATTGTTATTTACGGTTTTAGTTAGTAACATGCTAAGTAGTGGTTATTATTATGTTGTATGAATTTTTAACATGTTTAGTGTTCTTGACATATTTGATGAATTGTTCATAATCATGATTTTTGTATGCATGATGGATAAGTTGGTTGTTTAAAATGGATGTTGTTAATTAAAACATGTTAGAAATAATTTAGAGTGATGTTGGTGGTGGCCGTAGGGTGGCGGTTTTGGTGGCTGGAAAGCCGGGCCAAACCAGACCGGTTCAGGCCGGTTCAGACCCGGTCCAGCCCGGTCTGGTTGGTCCGTGTTTTGGTCTTTGGGTTTTTGTCGATACTTGATTGTTTTGTTGTTGTTTTGACGGGTTATAAATATGTTAAGCATGCGGGAAATATTAAGAAACGATTTTTAGAAAAGATGACCAAAACGGTCCAAAATGAACTGTGGGTCCCCTTGGACTTGTGACGGTTTTAGAGTATTGTTATTTTATCGTGTTTTGTAATATTTAGCAAGTGGGAAATTTTAATAAGTAAATTATTTAATTAAAAGCTTTTCATTATATTATTATTCCTCACATGTTAGAAATTATAATA
>JAIUZE010024508.1:0-11694 GCA_022085475.1 Heliosperma pusillum | reverse complement strand
TACGAGTTCATTCCCCTTCCCCCAATTCAATAATGACTATCAATATAATCACAATCAAAGCAATAAAATGTATACTTACCACAAGAATCGATAAAGGCAAAGGAACAAGAAATCCGGCACGAGAAAAGCAAAGGTGAAATGAGGGTTTTGAGAGAGTTTAAGAGTTTTAGAATTTCATATTAAGAAGCGTAAAATGAATTATGAAATAAATCCCTCCTCATAAACCCTTAATAATCATGCGAATCAATCCGCAAACCGTCTTACTCGGTCGAGTACCAATGTACTCGGTCGAGTAAGACCCACTCGGTCGAGTGTCAAAGTCATTCGGCCGAGTTCACAAGATCAGAACCACCCAATAGACATCCACCAACTTACTCGGTAGAGTAGACTTCACTCGGCCGAGTACCAAATGTACTCGATCGAGTAAACCCTACTCAACCGAGTCCTCACACCTTGAATATGGAGTATTACAATAGCCACCAGGTCAATCGAAGATTACAACCTGACGTCTATGGCGACGGAAGGCGGTTTGAGGGGTCTGAACCAAGGACCTGTCGTCAGGAACATTTTAAAGTCTGTCGACTATCGGGGAGGGTAGTTTAAAGTCCGTTAGACTACATATAAAAGCTCGCCAGCCATAAGAAGGAGTCATACCTAAGTCATCTTCTTATTTGGAAATGAGGTGCGATGAGGCTCGCCAGCTGTCTGATGGGGTGCGTAATGATGCTCGCCAACCGCTTGGATAGGGTGCGTAATGAGGCTCGCCAACCGTCATATGCGAGAATCTGCTTGTCTCTGTCCTTAGGCGAACTCTCATTGGGGAAACATAATATTGAAACGAATTTGTGAAACTCGATACACGGAAGACCCTGTCTGGATCAAATCATTCCGGGGAATCTGCACGGTTGTGGCGAGCAACATTCTGATGATAAAATACGAGCCCCCGGATTGTATGTCTAAATGGTGGTGTCCCGAGCATTTCTTGTTTTTTGTTTGTTTGTTTTCTGAATTGATTTGAAAATTTACGAACGATCGTCAATTTGAAGATTTTGTTTGAATTGATTTGATTTGAAAAGTAACGAACGATCGTCTATTAAAGATTTTGACTGAATTGATTTGATTTGAAAAGAGACGAACGATCGTCAATTCAAGAGTTTTTGAATTAATTTGAAAAGTGACGAACGATCGTCAATTTGAGAGTCATTTGATCTATGTAGGAGATCGAGGTGGCAGGCGTCAAGCCCCCAGCTTATCTCATTCTCTTTCCATTTTATTGTATCTTTGTATTTTTTAAATGAAACGATTGAAATGAGGCAATTCTCCACAGAAAGACTTGGCTTGTCTGTTGAGGGAGTTGGAGGCCACGGACGATGAGATCGCCGCTCTTGAGGCAACTGTAGCCAAGCTAGGTGGCGATGAGGATTAGTCATCCTTTGTTTTACCATTGACTTGTACATTTTGACTTGTTTTTGTACATTTGGATTTTGTCTTTGTCTTGGGCGAGAGCCCCAGGTTGATGTATATATCATCTTTTGATTGTATTTGATGACCTGAGTGCCCTTTGTTGTTGGTTATTCTTTGTTCCTGCAGGTTAGTCTAAAAACCAGGTTTGGTAGACGACGGTTCATGCCGTCATGCTTCCGAAATTCACATAGCAATCACATAATGTACACATAGCATATTGGTAGCCTAAACTGGCGAAAAAACAAAGATAAAATAATTTGAAGGGAAATGTATAAGTGTTTGAAATGATCAGACATGTGTAAGTGTTTGAAATGACTAGACATGTATAAGTGTTTGAAAGAAAGACAGAGGGGTGAAATGATTCCCCTAAAAAGGAAAATGAATAAGTGTGCTCATTTGGTGGCCATGTCGACTTCCGTCTTGAACAACGAACTCGACAAGGATTAGGAAATCTTAGACGAAGTTAGTTAAGAAACTACCGAGATTTTCCATTATTATTCTTATCAAATTTCAAATGCAAATGCAGATGTCTTTCTATTTACATTTAATATAATGACGGGTTGAATCCTATGAAGAATTGTCTACGTATTCATAAAAATGAAATCAAACCATGTGCGTAGTTCGAGAACATGTAAAAGAATAATTGTTCGAAGCAACAACTTGTAATAAATTTAGAATTCAGGTAGTATGCTTTGTACTTGATGAGATGAGAATATATAAATGTCAAAATGCAAGAGCATAGCGACATTTGATTTTGACTAGCCAGGGGCCGGTTTTATTTCATGCCGCACGAGCGGCACGTGGGTTACGCGAGGCGTGTTTTTTTTTTGTGTTTTTTTGCCTGATAATTTGAATGAGTTTTGCCCTCTTTACAGTAACAAGCTCGGCGAATTACGCAAAACTAATAATATAGAAACAAAATACTTTTGTGACCGTATAGGCTTAGTTTACATCCATCGAATTCTTAGATGCTAAACAAGGGTGATAAAAATGATTGGAGTGGAAGGTTCTAATAGTGTTACAAGACATTGGAGATCTGTGTATCTCTCTCACTCACCTAAATGAATGAAAGGATCATCCCAAAGCACATGGACACATGGTAACTGTGAATTGATTCGTCTGAAATATGTGAAAAGATGACTATTTGAAGGATTTTGTTTTGTTTGTAATTTTTGACTGGAGAGATTTGTTTTTGATTTGAAGCCGTCGTTGGACTGTTTTTGATTTAATAGTTGTTCGACTGTTTTTTGATTTGATAGTCGATGTTGGATTGTTTTTTATTTGATAGTCATTGGACTGTTTCTGATTTGATAGTCGTTTGACTGTTTTTTTATTTGATAGTCGTTGGGCTGTTGTTTTTTATTTGATAGTAGTTGGACTGGTTTTTGATTTGATAGTCGTTGAACTGTTGTTTTTTATTTGATAGTCGTTGGACTGTTTTTTGAAATTTTTGTTTTGAATTCATTCTGGCACCCATGGTGATGGGAGGCAATATATGAAATTTGTGCTTATTTGATAGTCAGACGAAGAATAGGAATCAGACGAGCCGGGTAGAAAGATGGAGTCTCCAAACCTAAAGGTCACCTAGAGACACAACGATCAAGAAATTGTCACACCACTAGAGATGGAAAAGGTGGTAAATGCACGCCCTTGTTAAGGCTTATTCTAAAAGGTCGAGTGATCTATACTAAAGAGATACGACCTAAAGTATTTTGAGTTTATTCTATTAGTTAAGGGTAAAAAGTAAAACAAGTGACTAATAAAAAGTACATGTGCTCTTTTTCTTTTCATGTTTTTTTTTGCAACTCCATTTGGGTTTTGCTCGGGTTGATGAACACTTTCTTGACTAGTTCTCGGCATCTTGAAAACTGAGGTAAGAGACCGAAGACGGATCAAAAAACGATCGACCATTCTAGCACACTTACTCAAAAGGACTCGACTTGCGAAGTGGGAGTGTGCCACTGTGTTTAAGTGGGTTTTGAAAATGACTAGTTTTGAAGACAAACATAGTGTGGTTGTAGGAGTGTCGACTTAAAGTGGAGAATGACTCGACTTGTGAAGTGGGTGTATGCCACTGTGTTTAAGTGAGTTTTGAAAATCACTAGTTTTGAAATGTGTGTCCTAGACAACCGAAGTGTGGTTGTAGGAGTGATGACTCAAATTTGGAGAGTCACTCGACTTATGAAATGGATGTGTGCCACTGTGCTAAGCGAGTTTTGAAAATGACTAGTTTTGAAATGTTTCTCCTAGAAAATCGTAGTGTGATTGTAGAAGTGATGACTCGAATTGGAGAGTGACTCGATTTGTGAAGTGGGTGTGTGTCACTGTGCTAAGCGAGTTTTGAAAATGACCTGTGACACCCCGCGATTTCGCAGTAAAGTAAACACATAGATTTGCAGCGAAAAACATGAGATTTTGAAAACTTTAAACGCAAACCGCGAATGTCACTATAATATAAAACCAAAACTTAATTTAATAAATCATTTATACAAATTGTATCTTAAATAAATATAAGAGACATCGATCCCTTGATAAAACATAATTAATATACTAAACTAATATAAACTACACGCTAAGGGTGAATCGCTTTAAGAACAACGCTCGCTAGCTCACTAGCCACAACCCCATGCAAACACCAACTTGCAACCTGTTCATTCATTAAAAATGAATGGCACAGTCAGTGGGGAGTAACTCAGGGTTCTCCCAGCCATATCACATCAAAACGCACATAAATAAGCATATAATCATGTGTCATCATGCAAACATATATATCATGTCAGATGTGAGAATAGCATTATGATAATAACAATACATGAGTAAAGGAAACCATCATCCATCATCATCATGCAATACAAGACTCGGGGAAGACTCCCCCTGGCAACCATATAGAACACTAAGGGCTTGCATCTCACCATTAGCGACATATGCTTGAGAAGGTTTGTGACTCGACATACAAACCAATCATAGGCATCCAATCAATCAAGTATACAATCCATCATATGGTCAAACATAAGCATACACACTCTCACGGTAAATGACACGCACTAACATCTTCCTGCTGCAGGAGGGATTCACAGTGAATGTTCTTATGAATAGTAGACTGACACTCAAGGAGCTTAATCTTAGCATCATTAACTCTTCTAGAAATATTGCTAAAATAATCCTTATGCATCTTCTTCACAGCATATTTAATACCCTTCAACTTAGTGAAAAACTTATAAGTAGTATTATAGCCCCAAACAGGCTTATTCCAAGCTTCTTGTACAGTGACATGATACTCAGAGTGATCCACCCAACAGTTCAGGAAGCTAAGCCTGACTTGAGGGTGTGTATCTCCCATCATGGTAACAAGGAAAACTGAGTAATCAGAGATCCCCGATGTCAAGAAATTTGCAGAAGCATCAGGGAAAGAATTGAGCCAAGAGGACTTTACTAGGGCCTGATCAAGCTTAGACCAAACCCTAGTATCTACCTCCTGTTTATTAGTCAAAGTGTAGTCACACCCTATGCCTTCCAAATCATCAACATGACAGTTCCAGATGCAGGAGTTGAAAACCAGAATTTCATCTAGGTTAGGGTTAGTATTACTAATTTGTGTTGGAGCTAGTGTCCTCCACAGTTAGTGCAATAACATAAATAAATCTCTATAGGTTCACAGGGTATACTTTGTATTATAATCAGTTGATTAACGTTTATCAATAACGGTTGGCTTGCTAGATAAGTTTGACGTTATTGTCATACAGATGGCGGTGATCAACTGGTTCCTAAAAGTCACACCTAAAGGATGTGTTTGAGAGATGTGATTATTTGAGAAAATAATCATATTGATACCCTATTATATGACTAAAAGGTTAGTCAGTGTATTTGACTAAAAGGTTAGTCAATGTGATGATGACAGATTATTTAATAACGATTAAATAAAGTTAGCTGAGACGAATTAACTGTAATTCGTAAATTGAATATAAAATGTTATATTTAATTGTTGTATATAATGTAAGCTAATTAAACATAAACCGTTATAATTAAGTGGCAAATTATAAATATACGGATATTTATAACTAATGATGTATTATAATGATGTCGGTCCATGACAAATGACGATTATAATATATTACATTATATTGGAAGCTAAAATGACCAAAACAAAAGTGTCCAGATACACTCTGTTTTTCAGTTAATGGGTGGTTATTTTGAGGAGAAAAAAAACTCCCCAAAACCCTAAGTGGTGCCGTGAGAATCAAAAAGGGAAGAAGAAAAAATTCAGATTTTGAACCTAACCCTAATTCATTCTCTCATGTGCCTCCATCATTCACATCTCACAAAAAGAAAAGAAACAGTATTCTTTTCTATCTTTTTCTAGCAAAACCTAAGGCATATCTTGATCAATCTTGGGTGCAACGATTAGGAGATATCAAATTTTGATATTTGTTCTTAGGCCATTAAAGTAAGGACTAAAGGTTATTTCTAATCTCTCGCTTATTATGCATTTTCGTTTATGACTATTAATCATATAATCTTATTTTCATTATAATCCTGAATGATTTAAGGGAAGTATACGGATATTTTCCCACAATTGGTATCAGAGCTTTAGGGCTATGAAATTGTTTATATGATTTTCGTAAATATTGAATTTGTATAATTTTAAAAAAAAAAAAAATTCAATTCGGCAAAAATTTTATATGCCGTGTGTTTTATTTTTTTTTTGGGTGTTCCATTTTGATTCAAATATTGTTATTTTAAAAGGTTGAGATAATAATATATGAATTTATAGATGTTTTGATTGAATAATGATTGAATTAAAACGTAAATGGAATTTGATATGAATGTTAATGAACATCTTTTTGCTTTATATTTTCGGTATAAAATGATCTAGATATTCATGTTAAAAGGTTAATTTGAATCATCTAGTTTGTATCAATGTTTAATATCGATTAGATATTGTTTGTTTGTACTGATCTAGTTAATATAAGAATGATCGAATTAAAACGGTTTAATTTGATTAATTTTTTTGCTGCCTGTGTACTGTTCACAGTTTAAAAAAATAAAATAAAAAATAAAAAATTTGTTTTTTTTGCAGCAGCGTTTTTTTTTTAAAAAAAAAAAAAGAGTTTCTTTTTTGGTTTTTGTATAAACCGTAAGAAAGTAAGGGGAAAAAAAAATTGGTACCTGCTACTGTTCATACGTGAACAGTAATTTTAAAAAAAAAATTTCATTTTTTTTTTATTAAACCAATTTTTGTTTTGTACATTATAAAGATAATGTATGATTGTTTTTGTGAAAAAGTTCACAAAATTTTTGATACCATGTTATTTTAAAAAGGTTTAAAATAATGGTGTTGTAATTCATATTGATTATGAATTTCATTGGATTTTGATTGAAATCTCGTGATGAATTACGGAATCGTCACATGATTTAATGGTGGTTTGGATAATTAATCAACATAATTTATGCATTATGTTTTGTATGATTAATTTTAGTTGATGCTTTTATTATGTTGAATGTTGTTTGAATGGTTTAATTTTACGCATTTTTGTAAAATCAGTTGTAATTTACTAGTGTGGCCTTAGTAGATTATGTTTTCGTAATGATGGAAACATAGTCTTGGTTGTATTTTGAGATCTCGTATCTCCCCTTTGTAATTTTAATTTTTGGAATCATTTTGAATTAAAATGTAAATAGGTTTACATTTGTAATTTTTAAAATGTATTTTGAGAAGATTCAAGATGGAGATCGGATGGCTCACTCCAGCTATATGGACCAAGGTGGAACATCAAGTCAAGCTTCTCGGGTCCATAAGGATGGATTCCAAACTTGTATTTTGTTCATTTTGGTAGTTAGGCCACACTAGGTGTTTTATTTTGCGTTTTATGTTTCCATTCTCGTTGCTTTATTCACATGATAGATAATTGCATCATATTCCGCCTAAACCAAACCACCTAAAATGCATGAAAAATGATTCATACAGTTTGAATATTTTAATCATGGACATACAGATGTCACTCGTTTTTAGGGCCATCACCTTAGTTTAAATCATTCTCGAGTTGCTAGACATTCGTTCACTTAAAATAAATTAAAGTTAAGATGATGGGACCTTCCCCTATAAATAAAATTGAGACTAGTCTTTATAGGGAAAACTACTATGAACCCCTTCTTCGTCGGAAGTCATAATATGACCCCTTCTACGTTGGGTAAGTAGTCAGTGTTGACCTATTTTTATCTCAACATTATAGTACGAGTAATTTCTCGTGATTATGATGGACTAAAGATAGAATTTACAGAAATTTATCGACCAGGAATTCTAAAAGTAGAATTAGCCAAGAGGTTGGCTTATCAATTTACAAAAATTGAGTCTTGGGATCATTTATATAATTCTTGAGGGAGGTCAATTGTATATATGCACGAGTCATCGCATTAAACAGTTTTTCATTAGACTCAAATTTAAAACGATGAATACTTATCATATTTATTTTCTTTTTCACAGTTTTTGAATTCGTTATATACAGATATAACTGCTAATAACAAATGGCTGGCCATACTGATGACCCAATGCCAAGTGCCACGCTTGGACGTGAGTCCTGGCTTAATATTTTCATGGACAATATGAATCAGTCAACGCGACTGAAGAATAACGGGTCCAACTTTGCGGACTGGGAGGCGGCATTACGGAATGCTGCCATTGCTGACGGTAAGCTCAAGTACTTGACTGAGCCACTACCGCCCAACCCAGGCCCCAATGCAGGAGCCAATGAATCACTTGCATATAGTGATTTCATGATGGAGGCGGGTGCGATAAAGAACGTACTCATCTTTTCAATGGAATCAAATTTGCAAAGGTGATTCATTGCCCATGGTGCGAATAAGATTTTCACCACGCTCTCTAACGAGTTCTCGAAAGCTCCGAGGATCGTTAGCTATGAGCATACCTGTCGCTTCTTTGAGGCGAAACTCCAGAAGGGCCAAGCGGTTAGCCCACACATTCTTGATATGATTGAGCATGTCGAGAAACTGGAGGCACTTGGTTGGAAAATCAATGAGAAGATCGTCATTGACCGCGTTCTCCATTCACTTCATGATGGTTTTGCCCTTTTCGGGGCAAATTACTATATGAATGATATGAAGAAGAGTCTTCATCAGCTCCACTCACTTCTCGTCCAGACCGAGAGTGATCTGAAATTGAGTGGGAGTGTGAAACAGGACGTTCTCATGATAGCAAACAAGGGCAAAGGTAAGGGCAAGGCTAAGGCCAACCTAGCTGTAGGGAAGCCGAAATTCAAAAAGCCAGGGCAAGGCAAGAGTGGGCCTGGTGAGACTAGCGGTAGCTCAGAAGGCAAGACAAAGACGATGAAGGAACGTGGGTGCCACATTGCCACCAAAGCTTGGGCATTGGAGGAGGAATGCCCCGTGTACCGTGAGGACCATAAAAGCAGGCGCGTCTCTCTGTTGTTGGTATGGTCTTCTTCTTTATTCAGATGATTGAGTAAACAATGCAAGTTTTTCGGAACGGGTATTAAATACATGTTGTGGTTCTCATCTGTGTAATCATTTGCAGGGCCTAAAAAACATCACAACTCTCGCAAGGGGTGATGTGGACCTGCGAGTGGGGAATGGAGCAAGAGTAGCTGCCGTTCAGTGGGAACATATGTAATCCAACTCCCGAGTGGATTTGAGTTATTTCTGAATAACTGTTACTATGTACCCAGTTTATCTAAAAACATTATTTCCGTTTCCGTACTTGATAAGGACGGTTTTTCGTTTGTAATAAAGGATAATAGCTGTATTTTCTATTTAAACGAAAGGATTTATGGTAAAGCAGTTTCAATGAATGGGATTTATGTTTTAGATCAAACCACAGATATTATGCATGTGAGTAGTAAGAAAGCAAAGGTTGGTGACAAAGATCAAACCTATCTATGGCATTGCCGTATGGGACACATAAATGAAAAACGCGTGAAGAAGCTCATTGACAATGAGACTATCTCCCCATTTGACTATGCATCATTTGGCACGTGTGAATCATGTCTCATAGGCAAAATGACTCGAATTTCTTTCAAAGGTGTTGGAATGCGCGCTGCTGACCTATTAGGACTCATAATAATGAGTGTGTGGACCTATGTCAATCAACGCTAGAGATGGCTATAGATATTTTATCACTTTCACGGACGATTTGAGTAGATATGGTTATGTCTACTTAATGAAGCATAAAAGTGAGTCCTTTGACAAGTTCAAGGAATTACAGAATAAGGTTGAAAACCAGCTGGATAGAAAGATTAAAGCACTACGTTCAGATCGTGGTGGCGAATATCTTTCGAATGAGTTTGATCAACACCTTAAAGACTGTGGTGTAGTACTACAGTTAACTCCACCTGGAACACCACAATTGAATGGGGTGTCCGAACGGAGAAATCGAACATTACTTGATATGGTTCGATCCATGATGAGTCACACGGTTGTACCTGATTCATTGTGGGGTTATGCTCTTTTGTCAGCTGCTTTAATACTTAATCGAAGTCCGTCTAAAGCTGTAGACAAGACTCCATATGAATTATGGAAGGGAACGGTCCCTAACTTGTCCTTTATTAGGGTTTGGGGCTGCGAGGCTTATGTCAAGTGGAGACCTGACGATAAGCTCGGCCCACGATCGGTCAAGACATACTTTATTGGTTATCCAAAAGGGATGTTTGGTCATTACTTTTACTCGCCTACCGAACATCGAGTTTTTTGTTGCGGCTAGTGCGACGTTCTTAGAGAAGAGTTTTCGAGAATAGGCACAAGTAATGGAACCTTCGACTGTCGGAGATTCAAGAACCAACAATCGATGCACACCAATGGAGGAAACTGTTCCTTCATCATCGGCTTTTGCGGTTACTTTCCTTTGGAAAACCTAGGCAGGCGGGTAGACACTCTATTCCTCCAGGGGGAAAAAAACAACAGATACATTGGTATGGTCAGGAGGAATGAGAGGAAATGACATTTTACTCTAGAGAGTAACGAAAACCCGCTACCTATAAGGTGCCATGACCTCGTTCGACTCTAAGCTATGCTTGACGCCATGCAATACGAGATGGACTCCATGTATGAGAATGACGTATGGGATCTTGTTGATTTGCCTGATAAGGAACGACCTCTTCAGTGCAAATGGCTTTATAAGATAAAGCATTATGTAGAAGGACAACCAGACACCTATAAGGCACGACTAGTGGCAAAAGGTTTCACTCAAGTGCAAGGATTGCATTATGATGAAATCTTTGCACCCGTAGTAATACTGCGTTCCATTCGGATAATATTAGCGATTGCTGCTTTTCATGACTATGAAATTTAGCAGATGGATGTGAAAACCGCCTTCTTAAACGGTTATTTGGAGAGGAGGAGTTGTACATGGTACAACCCGAAGGTTTCATTGATCCTAAAAATCCTAAGAAGGTATGCAAGCTTAAGCGTTCCATCTATGGACTTAAGCAGGATTCTCGGAGTTGGAATCATCGTTTCGACCAGGTGATAAAAGAGAATGGATTTACTCGATCGGTCGAGGAACCATGCTTATATATCAAGTCGAGTGGGAGCAAGATTGTCTTCCTAATATTGTATGTTGACGACATACTCTTGATTGAGAATGACATACCTCTCTTAATTTCGGTAAAAGTTTGGTTAAAGAACCACTTCCAGATGAAAGATCTGGGCGAGGCACAAAGAATTTTGGGGATCCGTATCTACAGATATAGATCACGACGGATGTTATCCCTCAGTCAGGAGTCTTATATAGATAAGATTCTTGAGAGGTTCAGCATGACCAACTCCAAAATGGGGAACCTTCCAATGATTTCTGGGATGCAGTTGAGTAAAGCTCATGCACCAAAGACATCGGAAGAGGTCGAGCGTATGAGTCGGGTTCCTTATGCATCAGCTATAGGATCGATCATGTATGCCATGATATGCACACGTCCAGACGTGGCATATGCATTGAGTATGACGAGTCGGTACCAAGGCAATCCAGGTGAAACACATTGGATGGCTGTTAAGAATATCCTTAAGTACCTACGGAGGAATAAGGATTGGGTATTGACTTATGGAGGTTACACTGAGCTATGCGCAATCGGTTACGCAGATGCTAGCTTCCAAACGGATCGAGATGACTTGAAATCTCAGTCTGGATTCGTTTTTACTCTTAATGGCGCTGCGGTCAGCTGGAAAAGCTCCAAACAAAGTGTTATAGCAGATTCTACGGATCTTGAG
>JAIUZE010024504.1:0-25604 GCA_022085475.1 Heliosperma pusillum | reverse complement strand
CAAAGAACAAGTGTTTAGCAAAAACTAGAGAACATCGTCTAGAGGTGAAACTTCCAGGGACAACGCCCGCTAGCTCACACCCGAACCCCAAAATATCATAGCCAAAAAGCCATCCATGCAAGCAACCTGTTCATTCATGAAAAACATGAACGCCACAGTCAGTGGGGGAGTAACTCCGGGTTCTCCCAGCCATATCACATTAAACGTACATCAAAGGAGATATAAAGGTAGAGCATGCATACGTATAGATATACATGTGAGATACGATAAGAAATAGATAGGCAATCCAATATATGATGATAAGATCATAAAGGAATCAAATCCGGAACCATCATGTTATTCAAGACACGGGAAAGACACTCTTAGGCAACCGAATACGCTCACTAGGGCTTGCATCTCACCGTTAGCGGTATAAGATTGATAAGATTGAGACTCGACAGACAAACCAAGTCAAGTCGTGCGATGATCACAATAAATCCAACATATTATCATCCATTCACGAACCAAGACATTGACGGTGTCCAATCATGCAATGACCATGAATAAAATCATGAAATCACGCATTCAAAGAACGGACACAGACGAAACACTCTCCGGTAAATGAAAAACGCCACAGCATCGTGTACCGGGCAAGTATGATTACCAGGCATCAACGGGATAAGCATTTCCTGAAACTTATACACGATGGGACATTTCGTATATGTAACTAATTTCCTCCTGGTAGCACTGACGATAATAATACGGTCCTAGTCTAAACCTGGCCAGGATCTCGGAATATAACGTGTTCCGATTCGACATGCGATAACATTTCGCATCCAAGACTCGGGCTTACAATATATATGCCGAGTACTCCAAATTCGGTAGATCAATTCACGAAAGAGGCGGAAAAGAGCTCAAGCCTCATAACAAGCGGTACGCTACATGCAAATAACACCACCTCGCAAGTACACAACATTTGACGGCCGGGTCGATCAACGCATAGCGTTCAACTCCCAACAACGTCGTTGTATGCCCACTACACATGCAATTAAGCAGTAGGATACCTCTCCGTTCCGACATTCCAGCCTTACGAACGGGAAGGTAGCCAAGGGAATGAGAGTACAAAGCACAAGACAAAACCGTGCTCAAACCGTAACATTTGTAAAAACCGACTCAAAGTGGGACATATCGAAAACCGTCACGAAACATGTGATACAAGCGAAAAAGATATCATATATCCAAAACATGAATATTATAAGTCACTACGTAAAATTATACGATAAACGGATCATGCGAACTATTATAAATTACGAGTTTTAGAAGTTAAAGGAAAACAACACAGCCGTGTTCCAGGCCGGGCATTGGACCGGTGGCCGGTGGGCCGGCTCAGAATACAAGGCAAAAACAAAAATCATAGAAAAACAGAGAAATGTGTTCCAGGCCGGTCGGTGGACCGGCGGCCGGTCGACCGGCACAGAACTCCCCTATACAAAAATTCCCAAAATTTCAAGATTGTTACTGATGTGTTCCCAGCCGGTTGGCAGACCGGCGGCCGGTCGACCGGCAGGGAACACCAGTTCACCCGAGAGCCTCTTTCACGTAACCAATTCATTTCAATTCTCATATATACTTCAAATAATCATCAACAATCAATATACATCATCAACATTCATCATATAACAACATTCATTAATCATAACATGATTCCTAAGCTTCTAATCGTATTCTAAATACGATTCCTAGCATATAAAGAATGTAAAACACGTAAATGATACCGAGTAACCCTTCACCGTTACCTTTAAGCGTCTCTACTAATCGTCAAGCTCCTCTTCAATAAGGTAATAGTCTTTGTCGGGATCTTGGAGGTCACCACCTACAAATAGATCATAAAAGATTAATGAAATTCATCTTGAGAAAGACGAAAAGATTGAAAAGCGAGAAAGACGATGATTTTAATATCAATACGGATAGAGGAAGGTAAGGGAAGAAGAATGAGACGAACTTACGCGAATTCTATCAAAGAACGAAGGAGCTATGAGAATTCTAAGATCGAAAGCAAAGAGGGAGGCAAGGTTTTGATTGCTTAAGGAAGAAGAAATGTATTAGTGATTGTGTAGAATGAATATTAGGTTAAGGGAGGGAGTATGAGTATGTATGAGGAAAAGTCAACAAAAAGTCAAACTCGCCTTAAGACGGGATTCACATGGAATCTCGCGGAAATTCTAAATCTGACTCGGAATAATAAATTCTAAATTAAAACTTACAATTACTGAAAAGATTTCGTAAAATATTTCTACTAGAAAAATAGGGTACATTTCCGGGTGTTACAGTTACAAGAAGACGTCACAAAAATTCAAAACATTTTTGACTAAGTGTGACTTATTCATATACTTTTCTTAAGAGACATTTGCAATGGTGAATATGAGGATCAAAAGATAAAATTCATTTTGTCTTTAGCGATGGTGATTTAAACGGAGATTTAAGTTGCAATAAAAAATGATACCGTATGAATTAATGGAAACTTATTTCCACGATTGAACGGATTTACAAGTTTGTAGAAGGATAAGATATTTGTCATTTGCGCGTATAAAATATATATCAACGGAAAATAAACATTCATTGCTTATATATAATTTCACTTGTAAAACAATTTTAACAAGTTTAGCATTTATATAATGACCCCTCACTACATTATATAAATGATTCCGAGACCCATCTTTAAATAAAAATAGTCATCGTATGCTACCTTTACCTAAAAATGGTAAGTCATTTCTAGACTAATTCTACCCCTAGAACTCTTGGTTGACGGATTTCAACTAAATCCATCTCCTAGTCCCAAGATAACGCTTATCTCGTTGAGTCCAATCCAATTTTGGCTTGTGATCACATCACTTACTTACCCGAGGTAAAAAGGGACCCACGAGCGTGGTAGCCCTAATGAACACGGGGTTCATAGGCGCTTCAATTGGTAAGGCTAAATCTCAATTCATTTTAAGTTATGTGAGAGGTCTTGTCAATTTAGTTATTAATTCCCCATAAGTGAACTAAGTCGGTGAATTTTGAATAACGTTGAATTGACAATCGAGAAATAAAATGCATGTCGGCGATTTTGGCATGAGCGGAAAATATAAAGCAAGCAAATAATAAATCCTAGTATGGCCACCTAGCTAATATAATTAACTAGACGATTACAAAATCGGAAACCAACTCCTTGGCCCCTTGCCTCTTCATGGAACACGCTTCAAAAAGGCACCGTCTTTTGGAACACCGACTTCGGGAATCTCCGTTTTCATAATAATTAATTACAAAAAGATACAAATAAAATTTCTATTATACATTTGATCTAAAAATGAAATTAAATTATTAAAAACGGCGATACGAGATCGCAAATAAAATTACAACCGAATCGGTATTCCCTTACATTACGGGTAATACTGATTAAAATAATCTAGGTCATACTAGTTACAACTTGCATTAAAAATTAAATAAATGACATTCATTCATTCAACAATAACAACATAAATAAAATGCTGTAAAAATCATGCCAAAATCGCCCTTAATACTTATCACGCTCATTCTAGCTCGGTTTTATGGATTTTATCGATTTTTAACCATTAAAAATCAATAATAAACACTTAAATCGTACTTAAGCTCAGTATTTGCTAAATATAGAGGTTTAATTAGTTTGAATTGATCGTATTTGCTAAATATAGAGGTTTAATCATAACATTTATGAAATAAACCCAAAATAGAATATAAAACTCATAAAAATTTGAAACCAAAAATTTTGTACATTCTGGAAACTTTCCAGGAACTCTAAAAACCAGAAAAATTTACCCAAAATTTTTGAATAAGTTTTATGAACAAATAACTTAGTATTCAACGGTTTTATCAAATAAAAACTATTAAATATAGTAAAATAGTGACAAAAATTACA
Source organism: Heliosperma pusillum (assembly GCA_022085475.1). Lineage (NCBI taxonomy): Eukaryota > Viridiplantae > Streptophyta > Magnoliopsida > Caryophyllales > Caryophyllaceae > Heliosperma > Heliosperma pusillum. The sequence goes on along the minus strand of JAIUZE010024504.1, from coordinate 21,688 downwards.
AACTTTCACCAAGATGATATAAATATGATTATGAAATGTACCAAAAATTTTCAAGACCATAAAAGGACGTTTCAATTTTATGAACATAATAATCTCAGTTTATTGACTTTTATCTCATAAAAATCAATAATCATGCAAAACTTAATTAAAAGTCACGAAATTTTACATACAATATTTAGAACATGCATGTGAGAGCATATAAAAAATTCATGGCCAGAATCAACTTGAAACTATTTTGAGTTAAATTTTAACATAAAACATGCATATTAACATGATTTAAAGGCCATAAATCAAAATAAATTGCAATTTAATCCCTAAAATCCCCAAATTTGACCACAACTATTTTGAGGTCAGTAGTTATGCATGAAAATTAAAAATTTTGTGCAAACCAATTTTTAACACAAATTTTCAATTTTACCCAAGTTATCGTATAACTCGATTTTAATGCTTAAAATTAACATGCATGTAACAATTGAGCTCTGATACCACATGAAAGTCCTAGACCTCTAATTAGACTCTTATAATTTGTTCATCAAATTACATTAACTTAATGATTTAGGATCTAGTTATCATGCATGCAAATATAAAAGCATAAAAGAAAAGATAAGACAAAAATATCCTTACATTGAGAATTTTCGGTTCAATATGGGCACAATAAGAACTCATTCTTATTGTTCTTGAGCATCAAATTAATGGATGATCCTACATAAAATAACCTTCAAAGTACAAGGTCTCCTTCTTGTTGCACCCAAGAATCAACCCAAATAATCTCCTTATTATTACCTAGATAATAAGTAAGACATTATACTACTAATATTATTGTATTACTACACTAGTAAAATGGTATGAATATAAGTTTGCATATTAGTTTTAGAGAGATGTTGAGTTTTTAGAGAGAAGAAGAAAATAAGCATAAATAAAAAGTCGATGAAAAATGAACAACTCTTGTTCTATTTGAAGGCCAAAATGGCCAGTCCACTTCAGCTACAAGTGAGCTCAATTTTGCTTATTTTATTCACATGCAAAATGGCTTGAGTGTAGAGTTATAACAATGATTAAAGCTTGTAGGATATGTCATTATCAAGTGTGTTTATGTGCAAGTCACTCAAGACAATTATCATTGTCTTTTATGTGTACACAACAGGTCACTTGTGTCCAATATGGACCATTTTGATTTTTGATATTTGTCCCACAAATACTTATTAATCATATGCTTACTTATCTTGTATAATTAAGTGTCAATTTGATCATATAACAATTATATGACTCAAATTAATAAATAATATACATACTTAACTTTTAAGTGATATTTTACCATTATATCAATATATAATGGGTCCTACAATCCCCAGTTAATTTATTTTACAACTCATTGTAAATATAATTAAGTAATTACCTTTACCTCAAAATATATGCATAACCTCAACTAATTTAATGAATTAACGATAAATCACTAAATTAAATCTTGTTTAATTGTATTAAAATAATACGAAAAATTTATTCAGTCAGTTATCGTATAATTGACTAGTAAACTTAAGTGGAATGAGTTCCTAACTTAATTTCACATAAATAACTCTCGTAACTAAACATACATATGAAATATATGTAATGCCCTAATTAAACTGTATCATATACAAATTATTAGTATTCTATTTGGGTCTCATCCTATAGGTGTGACCTAAAGGGATCAGTTGATCACCGCCGTCATACGACAATAACGTCAAACTCTAGTTAGCTGAGCGTTACCGATTTACGTTAATCAACTGACGTGGAGTATCAAAATATACTAGTCATGCCACGTATATTCCAAATGAGATTTATTTTATAAATGCACTATTGTGGGGACACTTACTCCAACAGTTATGACATAGGACACTCGAAAGACAAGTCTAGAAGCATCCTACATTGAAAGATATTGAAAGACATTAATTATATGACCTATGGGCATCCACACATTCAATCAGTTTTATAATAAGTTCAAAGTTATAGCTATTTCACCTATAACTTTGAATGACGAAATTGATGCATGATTTTGGAAACAAATCTTTTAAATGTTTTTAAAAAGAGAAAGAGTATTTTATATTTATCAAAAGTTTTAAATAAATAATGTATTTATGATATTCTATTGGTTAGTAATACAACTTATGAGTTGTCATGCTTCCTAGGGTTTCAAATACATTCTATTTCATTTTGTTGTTGACCTAATAAGCCCAACTAGTGGTTGTGCCACCTAGGGTTTCCAAATACCTAGGGTTTGTGCCTCCTAGGGTTGCATGCATACGGACAACAACCTAGGGTTGCGTGAAGAAGAGGAAAACGACCTCTTTGGCACATTTTATTCTTCGGATTAAACTAGGGTTTTACAACATAATTTCACAACAATATTTTGTGATAAAAGATAAATATCTTACTTAAAGAAAAAGCTAGGGTTTAGATTTTACTTCTCCTATGCTTCTACTATAAATACTCCATTGATCTCAAACATTCAACAAGACTTTTAGGCACATTTAAGAGAATTTTACAAATTGATTTTAAACAAACTTTGAGCAAAATATTTACTTTTTTTATTGTTTGTTTTTTAAAAAAAGTCAAGCATCAATCTTTTTCAATCACTCAAGTGAAATACGTTATTGGATAATAGTACATCACATAATCTTACTTATTCTGTAACGAGAATCTTTGTGAGTTATATTGTACTTTCTTATTAGCGTAAGATAGTATAGAGTATTTAGCGATACTCAATCTAAGTTATAATCATAGTTGATTATACGACTGGGTTAATAATTTTTGTAATCCGTAGAGAGGTACAAAGAATTATTAATCGAGAATAATGGACGTAGGTTTCGATTTGTGAAACTGGACCACTTCAAAAATCTCTTGTGTCCCTCTTGATTTCGTTATTTCATTACTCGCATATTTCATTGATTAATTAATTGGTTGATTTTACTTAAAAAATACTCAATTCACCCTCCCTCTTTCGTATTCGATCAATAGATTCTACAATTGGTATTAGAGCCTCGTGCTCTTGATTGCCTTATAGCAAGAAGTCTGATCCTTTTATCTTTTTTTTTGTTTATCTTTTTTTTCGCTGCATTTAGTTTTATTTCAATGGATTCCAAATACGTAAAGTGTCCCGTATTCAATGGGAAGAACTATGGTTTATGGAAAAATATGATGACCCATTACATTAAGGGTAACGACTGTGAGTGCTGGCTAATTATTAAGAATGGTCTGAATAAGATCATGCTTGGATCTATTACTGGCACTTCCACCGAAAAGAAGGAAGAGGACTATGTTGAGGCGGATTATAAGAAAGCTGAGAAAAACTCAAAAGCTATTAGTCTGTTGCAAAACGGCATGATTGCTACCGAGTTTGATCGATTCTCATCTAGTTCATCTACCAAGGAAATATGGGACGGTCTAGAGGTAGCCTATGAGGGGACTAATGGGAAATACGAATTGTTCTCGATGGAGCAAAATGAAACGCTTGATAGCATGACAACTCGCTTCTCTAGTATCGTTAATGATTTGAAAAATCTAGGAAGAACTTTTGACTCCGAGGAAATTGGTAGATAGATCCTTAGTAGTCTGTCCAAACGATGGAGAACTATGGTGACGGTAATGAGGAGTGTAATGACCTATCTAATCTATCCTATCAAGAGCTACTCGGAACCTAATAGCTCACGAGATTACCCTTGATTGGGATGACGCGAATGCTAGTAATAACAAGAAAATGGCCTTACAAGCTGAGTCCAGCGAAAAACAAGACTCAAATCTTGAGGATGAAACAGTGTTATTTGCTAAGCGTTTTAAGAAAAACTCTTCAATCGAAAAAAAGGAAAAACGCCTAATAATAACGCTAACAAATCTTATAAGAAATGAACTGAGTCAAAAGTGTCTCTCTCAAATCGTGGTTGCTTCAAGTGTGGGGATAATGATCAAGTGATTAAAAATTGCCCTACCCGGAAGAAAAATAAAGACAAAAATCAATGAGAGAAAACCAAGAAAGAATTCAAGCAAGTCATGATGGCTTATTGCTGGGGAGATCTCGACACAGAAGACGACGAGTTAGAGGAAGAAGAAGTTGCTAATAAATGTTTGAGCAACGTCAGTCTTGACCTATAATCTGACAGTGACAAGGAAAGTATTTGCTCAAGATCTGAGATGTGCCTTGTCGGTAATTCAGACTCAGATTCAGACGATGAAGAAGAGGTTAGTCATCTTGAACTTAAAAAGCAAGTTAGGAAATTATCTAAGAAGTCGTTAGTTAAGTATTTTGAAGAAACCCTAGATCATTGTCATGAACATAGTCTACACTAAGAGACCTTAAGGAACAAATCTTAGACATTGCTAAGGAAAACCAACTTCTGAAGGCCAAATCCAAAAAAGCCCAAATCTAAAGTTACAGCTACTCCAGCTACAACTTCACATATGACAAATGTTGAGAAAGCCACTCTTGAGTCTTCAGTTATAGCTAATGAAGCTATAATATCAGAACTAAAACTCAACATTAAACATCTTCAAGCCAAAGTTATAACTAATAAGGCTATAACTTTAGAATTGAAGAAAGTTAACGAGCTTTTGAAATATGAAGCCAAGGCGAAGGAAGTTGCTATCATTGATCACAAGAAATAAAACTCTTTTCTTTCTCAACAATTGAAAGATATAGAGGCTAAATTCTTCAAGCCAAAGATCAACATAATGAGGATAAATTTATCTTGAACAAACGCTTTTATGATTTTCGTGAAAACTTTAATAAGAACAATCCCTCTAAAGACTCGAATGTAGACCATTCGAAATGTGAAAAAGAAATTCAGTCTTTGAAGGAATTGCTCCTACATGGACGAAAAGTTCATGCTAAGTAGGAAGGAAGTCAGAAAGTCTTAAACTTCCTTACCGAACAGTCTAACAATAACATGAAGATGGGTCTAGGAGATGAATGTTATAGTCGCAGAGACCACGATAAGTGCAAATCCACTTCTTCTGATCGTGATTTCAGGTGAAGGAAATATGTCAATCTTTCAGAATATCTGATTTGCAATTATTGTGGTCACAGAGGTCATGGTAAAGAGAATTGTGTTAAATATGCCAATGATAATAAAAATCAAGCTGATTTTGTTAAAGAACATGACGTGTCCAGTGTTAATAAGTCCGAACCAGAACCTGAACGTGAAGAATTAAGAAATAATGAGTTCAGATGGTTTTATGACATGGCTTTCGATTACACATCAAAACCATCATCATCTAAAGCGAATGTGAATCAAAAGCAGTCATACAAACCTAGTGTGCGTCACGACAATAGAAAACCTAGAACGTACTATAATAAACCTAGACAACCTTATGTTAAGACCAAAAGAATTGTAAAACAGGTAAAGGTTAGGAAGGATCAAATTTACAGAGTCACTAACCATAAAGGACCCAACTTTGCTTGGGTAACTAAAAGCTGTATTTGATTCCCTTGCAGATAATAGTGAAAGAGAATAATAAATGGTATCTCGACAGCGGGTGTTCGAAACACATGACCGGAAATAAAAATCTTTTTCTTTTACTAGAGCCCTTTGAAGGTGGTAAAGTTACGTTTAGAGATAAAAAGAAGGGCAAAATAATCAGTGTAGGTAAGATTGGTATATCTTCTTCACATGCTCTTAATTATTTTTATCTGGTAGGTGATCTAAAACATAATCTACTAAGTATGTCTCAACTATGTGACAAAGGCAACAAAGTCGTTTTTCATTCAAATGTTTGTCGTATCATAGTTGAAGGTGCTAGTAATGTCATTCTTGAGGGTCTACGTAAGAGGAATGTGTATATGATTGATTTGAATACAGTTACTACAAATTCCCTTACGTGCATGAAAGCTACTATAGAGGATTCGTGCTTGTGGTTACTAGAGGTTTGCACACATTAGTCCAACAATTTCACAGAAACTCAAATTGTGGGATTTAGTTGAGGGTTTACCCTAAATCAAATTCGAACAAGAAAAAAAATGTGTGACTCATGTGCCCGATGCAAACAAGTTAGATCTTCATTCAAACAAAAACGAGTAGTAAGCACAGTTCGTCGACTTGAGTTGGTACACATGGATTTGTGTGGACCTATGAAAGTCAGAAGTTGTGGTGGATCAAGGTATGTGTTCATCCTAGTGGACGACTACTAAAGTTATGTATGGTGTAACACCCGCAAATGTACCCTATTTTTATATTAAAAATATTATACGGATACTTTTCAGTGAAATTTAGTTTTAGTCTAGAAATTAATTTCCCGTGTCTAATTTATAAATTCCGAGTTCATTTTTGAACTTTACTCGAAATTCCGAATGAGTTACGTCTTAAGGAGTTTATGAGCTTTTTCCATGTTTTTCCACTTACTCCCTCATACTCTCCTTTAAACCCTAACTTTTCTCATTCAACTTACTCTTCTTCCTCACCAAGTAACCACCAAAACCCTAACCTCCATACTTGCTCAAGCTTAAAATCAACACTACTCCTTCGTTACTCGCTCAAATTCACTAATTTCTGTCTTAATCTTTCCCTCTCATCGTCCTCTATCTTAATTGGTAATAAAATTACCGTCTTTATCGCTTTTCAATTTATCCGTCTTTCTCAAAGGTGAATTATATTAATCTTTTATTGTCAAATTGTAGGTGGTGACCTTTAAGATCTCGACAAAGACTACTACTTAGTAGAGGAGGACATCGACGAGGATTGAGGACGCGAAAAGGTAACGGTGAAGGGTTACTCGATATCATTACGTGTTTTAATGTGTTTTCTATGTTAGTAATCATATTTAGAATAAGATTAGTAATCATAGGAATTGTGTTGTTGATGATAGTTGTTGTTATTTGATAATTGATAATGAGAATTGATGATTTGTGATGTTAGATGATGTTTATTGTATGATGAGCCTTAGTGAAGTTGATGATTTCGTGCATAATATGCCCCAGCCGGCCGACCGGCAGCTGGTCAACTGACCGGCTGGGGAGTGGCTGTATATTGTTTGTGTTAAGTAAAAGTTTTGGTATTACTTCGGTCTCAGCCAGTCGACCAGCAGCCGGTCAGCTGACCGGCTGAGACTTACCCCATATTACTTCATTTTCTCAAGTGACTTTGGTCCCAGCCGGGTAGCCGGCAGCCGGTCCTTTTGACCGGCTAGGACACGCTGCATTTTCAATTGTTTTTCAAGTGAGACATTGGTGCCAGCCGGGTAGCCGGCAGCCGGTCTCCTTGACCGGCTGGTACATGTTGCCAACTGTTTTGAAATTCTTACTTATGTTTTAATTTATAATAGTTCGCATGGTTCGTTTATCGTATAAATTTACGTAATGACTTTAAATATTCATGTTTAGAAAATATGATATTCCTTTCGCTTGTATCGCATGTTTTGTGACGGTTTTTGATATATCCCACTTTAAGTCGGTTTTACACATGTTATGGTTTGAGCACTAATTGTTATGTGCTTTGTACTCTAATTCCCCCGGCTACCTCTTCATTCGTAAGGCTGGAATGTCGGAACGAGGAGTGTATCCTTACTGCTTAATTGCATGTGTTAGTGGGCATATGACGACGTTGTTGGGAGGCGAACGCTTTGCGTTGATCGACCCGGCCGTCAAATGTTGTATACTTGCGAGGTGGTGTCATTGCATGTAGCGTACGGCTTGTTATGATGCTTGTGCTCTTTTCCGCCTCTTTCGTGAAGGTTGACTGAATTTGGGGTACTCGGCTTTTATGTTTGACCGAGTCTTGGATGCGAAATGTTTATCGCATGTCGTATCGGAAAATGTTATTTCGAGAGTCTGGCCAGGTTTAGACAATGATCGGATATTTATATCGTCGTCCTACCAGGAGGAAATTAGTCAACATATACGAAATGTTTGAATCATGTATGCGTTCAGGGAAATGTTTATCCCGTGGATGCGATTTTAATCATACTTGCCATGTACACGATGCTAGTGCGTGTCATTTACCGTGAGAGATGTTGTCAACGTATTCGTACGTTTGGATGGATGATTATATGATTGATTACTTGTGATCGTTGGATGACTTGGCATGGTTTGTTTGTCGAGTCTCAATCTTATCAAACTTTTGCCGCTAACGGTGAGATGCAAGCCCTAGTGAGTGTACGGTTGCCTAAGAGTGTCTTCCCCGAGTCTGTCTATAATATGATGGTTATATTTTTGTAATTCATGTATCGATATTTTTATATATTGAATTGCCTATTTATCCTTCTCGTATTTCACATGTATATTTATATATCCATGCTTCTACTTTTGTATTTCCGTTTAAGTTCGTTATTTGTGATATGGCTGGGAGAACCCGGAGTTACTCCCCACTGACTATGGTGCTTTTCATGAATGAACAGGTTGCTTGCTTGGATGGATTTTGCTAGTTGTATTTTGGGTTTCGGGTGTGAGCTAGCGGGCGTTGGCCTGGATGAATCTCCTCTAGACATTGTTTAGCTAGTTTGCTAATAACTTTGATATTTGATAACATTTTGAGACACTTCGTCTCTTTGTAGTATATTCTCTTTTGGTTTGTAATTATTTGACATTCCTCGTATTTTTATCTTAGCATGTAAAAAGTTTTAAAAACACTGTATTTTCCGCTATATGAATCACATGCTTGTTATGTTTTATTTCCGCATTCGCGAGGGTTGTCACAGTTGGTATCAGAGCATAAACGCTCCCGACGCACACACGTGAATCCTAAACTTAAACTACTTGACCTTGAAATAATAAATGAGAGATGGGTAGAGATTAAGGACTTTACTTGGTAGTCTCTTTGTTTATGCTATGTGTTTGGATTAATTTGTTTTATTTTTTGTTTCTTATGAAGATGGTTAGACCTCGAGTAGTGGAGAACGTCATTCTTGAGGCTCTTACTCAAGTGTTGAGAAACCAACAAGATGCAGATAACGCTCACGCCGAGCAAGTCCCTCCTCATAGAGAAGACAATCACCAGGGAGGTTACGCTTGGGTGGCTAGCCAGATAGCCACGATTAAGATTATACCTTACGGTGGAGAGCCGGACCCTACCGAGCTATCGGAATGGTTTCGAGAAATGGAGAAGCAATTTGATTTATACCAAGTCCGTGAAGAGGACAAGGTGGGGATTGCTAAGTATTTCCTAGTGAGGGAAGGCGATAATTGGTGGGCGATTACAAATCCCACCGCTACTCTTGAAGCCGATTTCAATTGGGCTTATTTTAAAGCTCTAGTTGAAGGCCGATTTTATCCCAAGGAGCTCAAGCAACAAAGGCTCAAGGAATTTATTGACTTCAAGCAAGGTGACTTGTCGGCACAAGACTTCACCACGGAGTTCAACAAGCTTGCTCACTTTGCTCCGAGGCTCATAAAGGATGACGAGGACCGAGCTTTCTACTACCGCAACAAGCTTAGTGCTTTACTCCAAAGCAAGGTGAGGATAAATTCTACATCCTTTGGAGAATTGTACGATGATGCTCTATGGGCCGAGAACTCTATGAAAGCTATCAAAGATGAAGCAATGATGAAGAGTTCCCCTCCTTCCTTCACTCCTAGGCCAAAATTCTATGGGAAAAGGCCGTTTACTCCTTCGTCTTCCAATTCTTATGACAACAAGAGGAGATTCAATCCTCCCCCAAATGCAAGTGCAAGAGTTCCCGCCCCTTTCATTCCCCGAGCTACTTCTAACGTGGCTCATAGGCCATATGCTCCCATTCAAGCTCAAGGTCGCTTTTGTAACCATTGTAGACAACCACACCACCCTAGTGTAGCATGTTACAACCGACGTTATGTTTGCTTCTTTTGCCAAAAGAGTGGTCACCATTATGATGATTGCCCGGATCGGAAGTTGGCCCCTCCAATTGCCAAACCCAAGGGTTCTATCTTCGTTCTGAGCCGAGCCAAAGCCGATGCTCATCCGGAGATAATTACGGGTATGTTCTCAATCTTAGAGCAACCGTGTCTTATTCTTTTTGATATCGGTGCTTCTATGTCCTTTGTGTCTTCAACTTATGCTAATAAATTAACAATCGAGCCTACTTCTAGTGAGGATACTCCCATATCCTTACCCTCCGGAGAAATTATCTCTTGTTCTACTCTTTATCCTAATGTTCCAATATCTATTGCGGGTACTATCTTTCCCGCAAATCTCCTTAAGTTTCCTCTAGGAGAGTTCGATGTAATTCTAGGTATTGATTGGTTAGCTTTGTACCATGCTAGGTTCGAGTATAGAGATCAAAAAATTTATTTAAAGAGTCCTTTAGGAGTTAGAATAACCTATAAGGGATCTCATTCCCAAAAGGGTGTGTCTTTGATTTCCGCAATGAAGTTGGTGAGTATGGTAAGAAAGGGTCACCAAGCATACTTGTGTATTGTGACTTCTACAACTACCTCCTTACCAAAGATTGATGATGTGCCTATAATATGTGAATTTGTTGATGTATTCTCCGTAGACTTGACCGGGATCCCTTCGAGCGTGATGTTGAGTTTTCTATTGATCTTGTACCGAGATCCGGACCCATAGCGAAAGCTCCTTACCGTATGGCTCCAACCGAATTGAAAGAGTTAAGGAAGCAACTTGATGTTATGATTGAGAAAGGTTTCATTCGACCAAGTGCCTCACCTTGGGGTGCTCCCGTTCTCTTTGTGAAGACGAAAGATGGTTCCATGAGGCTTTGTATTGATTACCGTGAGTTGAACCGGATTACAATCAAGAATAGGTATCCTTTGCCAAGAATTGAAGATTTTTTTGATCAACTAAAGGGTGCTTCTACTTTTTCTAAGATTGATTTGCGATCCGGATATCACCAAATTCCCGTTCGTGATGCCGATATCCCAAAGACCGCTTTTAGTACAAGGTATGGTCACTTTGAGTTCAAGGTGATGCCATTTGGATTGACTAATGCTCCCGCTATTTTCATGGATCAAATGAACCGCACATTTAGTGAGTACCTTGACAAGTGTGTGGTGGTGTTCATTGACGACATCCTTATTTTCTCCAAGACCGAAGAAGAGCATGCTATTCATCTAAGGACTATTTTGGGTGTTCTTCGTCGTCAGAAGTGGTTTGCCAAATTCTCCAAGTGTGAATTTTGGTTACCTAAGGTGTCATTTCTTGGGCATGTAATTTCTAAAGAGGGTGTAATGGGGGATCCTTCTAAAATTGAGGCCGTTGTTGATTGGAAGAGTCCGACCGATGTTAGAGAAGTCCAAAGTTTTCTTGGTTAAGCTGGTTATTACCGTAGATTTGTCAAAGATTTCTCAAAGCTTGCTAGACCAAGGACCCAATTGTGGAAGAAAGAAACCAAGTTCGTATGGAATGAAGCTTATGAAGCCGCTTTTCAAGAGTTAAAGAAAAGTTTGAATACCGCTCCGGTGTTAGCTTTACCTGAAGATGGTGTAGACTTTGATGTCTATTGTGATGCTTCCAAGATGGGATTGGGTTGTGTACTTATGCAAAGTTGGAAAGTGGTGGCTTATGCCTCTAGACAGTTGAGAGTTCATGAAGTGAACTACCCTACTCATGATTTGGAATTGGCGGCCGTGGTTCATGCTTTGAAGGTATCGCGACATTATATTATTGGTGTTCATTGTCGCATATTCACCTATCAGAAGAGTTTGAAGTACATATTTACTCAAAAAGAGTTGAATATGAGATAAAGAAGATGGTTGGAATTGGTGAATGATTATGATTTTGAATTGTTATACCATGAAGGGAAGGCTAATGTTGTTGCCGATGCTCTTAGTAGGAAATCTTCTCATGCCTTGAATGCTATGTCGGTATTACCCGATGACCTTTGTATTGAGTTTCAAAAGTTGAAGTTGGAATTCGTGGAACGTGGATTTGGTTATGTTGGTGCTATGACTGCCGAACCTGTTTTCCTCCGTGAGATCCGCGAAAACCAAGTTGATGATCCTACCTACAAGTCTATTCATGCAAAACTTCTTGAAGGAAAAGCTAAAGCCTTCAAGTTTGATGACAAAGGTGTTCTTCGACTCCATGACCGTTTGTTTGTTCCTAATGCTCTTGAATTGAGAAAGCGAGTTCTTGATGAAGCTCACCTTTCCCCTTATTCTATTCACCCCGGAGGTGATAAGATGTATAAAGACTTGAAGCTACAATTTTGGTGGCCGAACTTGATAGGCGATGTTGTGTCCTATGTTGGAAGATGTCTTACTTGCCAACAAGTGAATATTGAACAGAAGAGGCCCGGTGGATTGCTACAACCTTTGGATATTCCACTATGGAAGTGGGAATCTATTTCTATGGATTTTGTCATGGTTTTGCCAAGGACCGTTGGAAGTAAAGATGCCGTTTGGGTTATCGTTGATCGTTTGACCAACTGTGCTAGATTCATTCCGATCAATGAGACTTGGAGTTTAGATCGTTTAGCCAAAGCCTATGTTGATGAGATTGTTAGATACCATGGTGTTCCCAAGGAGATCATATCCGACCGAGATCCGAGGTTTTGTTCGAGATTTTGGAAGGCTTTACAAGAAGCCATGGGTAGTAAATTGTTGATGAGTACCGCATTCCATGCCGCTACTGATGGTCAGACCGAGAGGACTATCCAGACTTTAGAAGACTTGCTTTGGGCTTGCGCACTCGACTTCCAATCTAGTTGGGAAAAGTGTCTACCGTTGGTGGAGTTTTCTTACAACAATAGTTATCATGCCTCGATCAAGATGGCTTCTTATGAAGCTCTTTATGGAAGAAAATGCCGAAGTCCTATATGTTGAAATCAATTTAGTGATGTTCGTGACTTAGGCCCCGATGTTCTTGTTGAGACTATTGATCATGTGAAGGTCATTCGATATAGAATGAAAGCCGCTCAAGACCGACAAAAATCTTATGCCGATGTCCGAAGAAGACTGTTAGAGTTTGAAGTTGGAGATAAAGTATTCTTGAAAGTATCTCCGATGAAAGGTGTTAAAAGGTTTGGTGTAAAGGGTAAATTGAGCCCGATATACATTGAACCCATTGATATTGTGAAAAGGATTGGTGCCGTAGCATACAAGTTGGACTTGCCCCCGAATTTGAAGAAAGTTCATGATGTCTTCCATGTTTCTCAATTGAGCAAGTACGTTGGTGATCCAAGCCATGTTTTTCAAGCGGAAATGTCCGAGCTTGAACCGAATTTGTCCTTTGAAGAGAAGCCGATCCTCATTCTAGATCTCAAGGATAAGAAGTTGAGAAGTAAAGTGGTGCCTTTAGTGAAAGTTTTGTGGAGATGTGCTAATGTTGAAGAAGAGACGTAGGAAACGGAAGCTTCTATGCGTATTAATTATCCAACCCTATTCGTTTAAGGTATCTTTCTTTCGCTCAAGTTTCGAGGGCGAAACTTTTTAAAATGTGGGGTGATTGTAACACCCGCAAATGTACCCTAATTTTATATTAAAAATATTATACTGATACTTTTCAGCGAAATTTAGTTTTAGTCTAGAAATTAATTTCCCGTGTCTAATTTAGAAATTCCGAGTTCATTTTTGGACTTTACTCGAAATTCCGAGTGAGTTACGTCTTAAGGCGTTTATGAGCTTTTTCCATGTTTTTCCACTTACTCCCTCATACTCTCCTTTAAACCCTAACTCACCCTCATTCAACTTACTCTTCTTTCTCACCAAGTAACCACCAAAACCCTAACCTCCATACTTGCTCAAGCTTAATATCAACACTACTCCTTCGTTACTCGCTCAAATTCACTAATTTCCGTCTTAATCTTTCCCTCTCATCGTCCTCTATCTTAATTGGTAATAAAATTACCGTCTTTCTCGCTTTTCAATTTATCCGTCTTTCTCAAAGGTGAATTATATTCATCTTTTATTGTCAAATTGTAGGTGGTGACCTTCAAGATCTCGACAAAGAATACTACTTAGTAGAGGAGGACATCAACGAGGATTGAAGACGCGAAAAGGTAACGGTGAAGGGTTACTCGATATCATTACGTGTTTTAATGTGTTTTCTATGTTAGTAATCGTATTTAGAATAGGATTAGTAATCATAGGAATTGTGTTGTTGATGATAGTTGTTGTTATTTGATAATTGATAATGAGAATTGATGATTTGTGATGTTAGATGATGTTTGTTGTATGATGAGCCTTAGTGAAGTTGATGATTTCGAGCATAATATGCCCCAGCCAGCCGACCGGCAGCCGGTCAACTGACCGGCAGCCGGTCAGCTGGGGAGTGGCTGTATATTGTTTCTGTGACGTAAAAGTTTTGGTATTACTTTGGTCTCAGCCGGCCGACCCGCAGCCGGTCAGCTGACCGGCTGAGACATACCCCATATTACTTCATTTTCTCAAGTGACTTTGGTCCCAGCCGGGTAGCCGGCAGCCGGTCCCTTTGACCTGATGGGACACGCTGCATTTTCAATTGTTTTTCAAGTGAGACATTGGTGCCAGCCGGGTAGCCGGCAGCCGGTCCCCTTGACCGGCTGGCACACGCTGCCAATTCTTTTGAAATTCTTACTTATGTTTTAATTTATAATAGTTCGCATGGTTCGTTTATCGTATAAATTTACGTAATGACTTTAAATATTCATGTTATGGTATATCCCACTTTAAGTCGGTTTTACACATGTTATGGTTTGAGCACTAATTGTTATGTGCTTTGTACTCTAATTCCCCCGGCTACCTCTTCATTCGTAAGGCTGGAATGTCGGAACGAGGAGTGTATCCTTACTGCTTAATTGCATGTGTTAGTGGGCATATGACGACGTTGTTGGGAGGCGAACGCTTTGCGTTGATCGACCCGGCCGTCAAATGTTGTATACTTGCGAGGTGGTGTCATTGCATGTAGCGTACGGCTTGTTATGATGCTTGTGCTCTTTTCCGCCTCTTTCGTGAAGGTTGACTGAATTTGGGGTACTCGGCTTTTATGTTTGACCGAGTCTTGGATGCGAAATGTTTATCGCATGTCGTATCGGAAAATGTTATTTCGAGAGTCTGGCCAGGTTTAGACTAGGATCGGATATTTATATCGTCGCCCTACCAGGAGAAAATTAGTCTACATATACGAAATGTTTGAATCGTGTATGCGTTCAGGGAAATGTTTATCCTGTGGATGCGATTTTTAATCATACTTGCCATGTACACGGTGCTAGTGCGTGTCATTTACCGTGAGAGATGTTGTCAACGTATTCGTACGTTTGGATGGATGATTATATGATTGATTACTTTTGATCGTTGGATGACTTGGCATGGTTTGTTTGTCGAGTCTCAATCTTATCAAACTTATGCCGCTAACGGTGAGATGCAAGCCCTTGTTAGTGTATGGTTGCCTAAGAGTGTCTTCTCCGAGTCTGTCTATAATATGATGGTTACGTTTTTGTACTTCATGTATCGATATTCTTATATATTGAATTGCCTATTTATCCTTCTCGTATTTTACATGTATATTCATATATCCATGCTTCTACTTTTGTATTTCCGTTTAAATTCGTTATTTGTGATATGGCTGGGAGAACCCGGAGTTACTCCCCACTGACTGTGGCCTGGATGAATCACCTCTAGACGTTGTTTAGCTAGTTTGCTAATAACTTTGATATTTGATAACATTTTGAGACACTTCGTCTCTTTGTAGTATATTCTACTTTGGTTTGTAATTATTTGATATTCCTCGTATTTTTATCTTAGCATGTAAAAAGTTTTAAAAACACCGTATTTTCCGCTATATAAATCACATGCTTGTTTTGTTTTATTTCCGCTTTCGCGAGGATTGTCACATATGGCCTATCTTTCTTTTTACTAAAGATGAAACTTTGGATGAGTTTGTAGTATTAATGAAGCTTGCCCAAAACAAATATGATAAAAGTTAGTTTTTATTCGTACTAATCGTGGCACAGAATTTGTTAATCAAGCCTTTATAGAATATTGTAGGGAGAATGGTGTAGGACATAACTTTTATGCACAACGAACCCCACAACAAAATGGTGCCGTTGAACGTATGAATAGAACACTAGAGGACATGGCTCGTACTATGATATTTTGTAGTGGCCTTCTATAAACCTTTTGGGGTAAAGCCATTAGTACTGCATGCTATGTGCACAATAGAGCTATGATTAGACCGATTCTAAAAAAGACTAGCTATGAACTATTAAGAGGGATGAAACCTAATATAGCTTATCTTCGTTGCTTTGGTAGTAAATGTTTTGTCCATGATAATGGAAAAAGTAACTTAAGTAAGTTTGATCCACGAAGCGACGAAGCTGTGTTTGTTGGTTATTCTAATCATAGCAAAGCTTATAAAGTCTTTAATAAAAAGAACATTGTGCATAGAAGAAAGTGTTCATGTTGTGTTTGATGAAGATAATGTGCTTGACCAAGTTGAACAAAATGAAGAAGAAGAAATGAATGATTCCGACTTCCGCCTTACAAGGGATGATTTACCAGAAATTGATGAAGAAGTTATCGAAGGAATCAATGATGAACTTGATAATTTCGCAAATGATCTTGAAAAGAAACCTGAGAGAATTGTTGATGATACGAATGTCGCCTCTCAAAACAAGGATAAGGAAACCAAAGTTAAAACTGATGATGCTATAACTTTGGACCCAAATCAAGATGATTTAACTAAATTTGTATCAACTTCAGCTACTACCCCGGTGTCGAACTCAGGGGCAACCAATCTTGACTCTAAATCATTTGAGGAAAGTGAGAGTTCATCAGATGATGATGAGCCTAAGAACTCCAAGAAATGGAAGTATATGAGTTCTCACCCTATTGAAAGTATCATAGGAAGTGTGAATAAAGGAGTTCAAACTAGACGAACATTGAATAATTCCTGCTCATTCTATTCCTTTCTGTCTACTATAGAGCCTACCTACATCAAAGATGTTGGAGTAAATGTCCTCAACAATAGTGCGATCACATAATTAAATCTCAATAATTAGAATACAAAGGGATGATGAATATTATAGTCAACTGGTCAACATAAATCGGTAATGATTGGCTCAATTGAGTTTGACGTTACTGTCGTATGACGGTGGTGATCAGTTGATCCCTTGAGGTCACACCTAAAGGACAATACCCTAATCATGTACATTAATTAATTGTATAGTGATACAGATTAATTAATCCCTTAAATTGAACCAATTTTAAATTGTAAGGGAGAAATATATCTTATTGCAATATGATTAAATAAGATTCATTTTGGTAATTTAATTGTTATATTACTAAGAATGCATTATGTTTATGAAACATTTGAGATAAGTGAAATTGGTCGATTATAATTGCAAACTGTTGTAGATTATATTAACCAAATATGAGATAACCCATTTTATTTACATGTAATTATTAAATGTGACTCAAAATGTTAAGTCCAATTTATTTGTTATGAAACTGCATTTAAATTAGTTAAATGTACATTTATAAGCCTAATTACATGTTACATGTCACATGTCACACTTGTGACAAATGACAAATTGCAAATTGCAAAAATAAAATGGACACCCATTTTATATGGGGTGCACCGGTTTTATGTTGTGTACAAGAGGATGATTAGTTTTTATGTATTAATCTAATTGAGAATTCGATGTAATCATATACTAGACTTATTCTTACACACTACCTATTTACATTGTTAAGAACAATTGATAGTGACCACACACCCCACAATGGGAGCATGTGGCCGGTGCAAGTGAAGAACAAAAAGAGGACAAGTTTCCTCTTATTTATACTACACTCCATCTCATATTTTCATACATGCAAAAATCTCTACATCTCTCTAAACCTCTTCATTCTCACACTAAACTTAAGAAGTTCATATAATACTTTGAGTTCATATATTCTAATAAAAATACTAGTGTAGTATTGAGAGTTATTAGATCATTTTAAAGGGTTACTACATTTAATACTACTGTAGTATTTTGTAGAGATTAAGGGTAGTCTTGGGTGCAACTAATTGAAGAGTTTCTAATTTGAAACTTGGAAGATCATCCTTCTCATTCTAGCTCAAGAACAATATTTGAAAGGAGTTCAAATATTGTGCCCATATTTTCATAATCAATGTAAGAAATGGTTCTTTCCTTTATATTTTGTTATGCATGCATAAGGTCCTAATAGTTTAAGAGTAAACTATTAATTTGATGATATTAGAAATGTCTAATATCGAGTTTAAGAAACTTACAAGCGATATCAAGAGCCAAGGTTGTTGCATGCATAATCGATTTATAGTTTTTTCGAGTTATGATAACTTAAAGAAAACTAGTAATTTGTGTTTTATAAGATAAAATCACAAATTTATTTGCATGTCAATATATTCTGGTCCTAAAATGATTTTAGGTCATTTTGATGATTTAGGGAAATTTAAAGTGCTCAAATATGATTTTTAGTATTTTTATTACATTTTAATGAGTAAAATGAAGTTTAAAATGCTAAAAATATTTAGACTTACTTTCTGACCTTGAAATTTTTACACAATATCACACATGAATTTTACTTACTGTATGTAAAATTTCGTGTGAAGTGGACGTATTTCGGATGATTTATGATTTTTATATGATAAATTGAAATAAATAAAGGTCAAATGGTTAAAAATACTTCAACTTTGAATATGATGATGAAATTGTAGTATGTTGTCACATGTATGTTTTCCTGTCAGACTGAAAAATGTCAGACTGATGTGATGTGTCTTGCATGATTTATGGATTTTTAATGTAAAAATGGCATAAATAGTGACTAATTTAGAAAATATATTTCCTCTTTGAATCTGATGATAAAATTTTAGTATGTTGTCACATGTATGTTTTCCTGTCATACTGGAAAATTTTAGACAAATGTCATTTGTCTTGCATGATTTATGGATTTTTAATGTAAAAATAACATAAATAGTGACTAATTTAGCAAATAAAGCTAAAATAATTTTCATGACAATATAAAATTATTCCTGGTTGCATAAATGTCCCACATTTCAGATCTAAAGTTTAAAATTTAATATGGTTAATTTTTGCATGCTTTATGTATTTTATTTGATAAAACCGATAAAGCGCAACCATTTTTCTCAAAACCGATTCGAAATTTTTAAACCATGATTTTTGACATTATGAGTGTCATGGAAATGTTCCAGAATGTACAAAAATTTATAATTCAAATTTTGAAATTATTGTAATTAAATTTGGATTTATTTGATTAAAATATGATTTTAAAGTCTAATTATGAGCAATTATACAACAACAAGTTGAATTATTGTCAAAAATTGTGTGATGACTAATTTTTGAGGCCTAAATGAGTTGGGATAATTAACTTGGACTTAAATATGATTTAAGTATTGTTTGGTGATTTTAAAGTGTTATTATCACGCATTTCCGTAAAACCGGGTTATATTCGATATAAACCGTTAAATAGAGCGATTTGGCATTTAACATGAGCATGTTTTATACATATTTAATGCTGCATTTTATTTATGAATGTCATATTTTCAATTTATGAATGTCATATTTTGGTTTATGTAATTTGGAATTATGTAATTTTTCCTTGTATGGCCTTAGTTTTAATCGATATTGCCCGAAATGTAAGGGAATATTGATTCGGTTGTAATTTAATGTGATCTCGAATCACTTTTATCATATTATTTTATTTTACAAATGTATAATAGGAAATTATTGTAATTTTATTATATGTTTTGTAATTATTTGTAATACCGGAGTTTCCCAAAGACGGTGCCATTCGGAAAGGTGTTCCGAGAGAGAGACGGTGACCTTGGGAAGCGTGCTTATGAAGTTCAAGGGACCAAAGGAGTTGGTTTCCGAACTTGTAATAGATTATATGATTTTCTATTCTAGGAAAGGCCATACTAGGAGTTTTATTTTTATGCTTGCATTTTATTTAATATGTTTGCATGCATTGCCAAATCGCCATAACATGACATGCATATTTTATTGTCTATTCGACCGTGTCAAATTAAAATAATCGTTAATTCATCGATTTAGTTCACTTCAACATGATAGATTATGATTTGACATGACCTCTCATAATAAATAATTGAGATCTAGCCTTACCAAATGTAGAACCCATGAATCCCAATTTCGCAAAGAAGAAGGCTCGGCTCACCGGGGTGCTAAACTTGTTACGTTGGGTAAGTGGGGTAATAAAAGTTATTATTTCGAAATTTGGATTGAGCTCAACGGAAGTATTCGCGACCGTAGCCGCATGTGTTCCGGCCTTAAGATAAATATTAAAGTAATATTATCGACCGAGAGTTCTAATGTAGAATCGATTAAAGAGTTAATCCACCGAATTATGTTAATGAGGGATGAATCGGCTTACCGTTGTAACAACCCGAAATATACCCTATTTTTCTAGTGAAAATATTTTACGGATACTTTTCAGCAAATTAAGTTTTAATTTAGAATTTATTGTTTCCAGTCGAATTTGGAATTTCCGAGTTCGTATTTGGAATTTCCGCGAGATTCCATAGAATCCCGTCTTAAAAGTCCATCTTTACTTGTCTCTTGACTTTTGAGTCGTCTTTGACTTTCGTTGACCTTTTTCCGACTCACCCCCCCGTAATTTGAAAGACCGAATTATATTTTGAAAAATAATCAATTTTTTTATTTTAATTTATTCCGCATTTATTTGAACTTTTATGAATAATTTCTCTCATCCTATTTTTGCCAAATTTATTCTGCATTACCGCAGCGGTTTTACGGTTTTAACCCGAACGTCATTTAACTCTTCCCGAGTCAACTTAAGTCCCGAAACAAACCCGAAACCCGACTCTTGCATGAGTCACACGCCCCATGTCACCTTTTTCCACTCATATTAGATCTTTTGATTACTTTAACTAAACTAATACAAATATCTAAGATATTTGTAACTTTATCGATTCGTCAACTTAAACTCCGCAAATCGCTTAAAAACAGCCCCGACTTCTACCTAAACCACACGGCTCCCCTCTCCTCTCTTAGGATTAGATATTTTCTTTCTTTTGATTACAATAACATAATATCTAAATAATATCTAGATATTTGATTAAATTAACTTAATATCTAATAATATCTAAACAATTACCATAATATAATTATAAAACCCGAGTCAATCCCGTAACAACAATTTCAAAACCCGACTCCATTATTCCTCTATAATTACACGACACTCCCTCCCCCATTACTCACTAACTATCTTTTCATTTTACATTAAATCAACTTAATCTCTAATTAATACCTTCTTTAATATAATCAAAATCGTTCTTGGTGTTCTTGATCGTTCTTGATCGTTCTTGAGCAAAATCGTCACAAAACCTTCGTTACTTGTTCAAATCCGTCCTAATTTATATTTCTAGAGTCTCCTCTCCGCTCTTCATCTCCATGTACGTTTTATTTTCAATTCCGACAAAATCGTTTTCAACACTTTAATTGTTGAAATCAAGTTTTAATTCTAATAATGTTATTTTTGTCATTTCTTATAGAAGAAGATTAGTAGACGGGTTTTTAGTTCTTATTTTGGTGCTACTTGATTTTGTGCTAGCTAAGGTAACGATTCCGAGTTACTCGACGAATTAATGTTACATACTTTTGTTTTTGTTTATTTTATTGTTATTTACGGTTTTAACTAGTAACATGCTAAGTTGTTATTTTTATTATGTTGTATGAATTTTTAACATGTTTAGTGTTCTTGACATATTTGGATGATTTGTTCATAATCATGATTTTGGTATGAATGATGGTTAAATTGGTTGTTAAAATGGATGTTTGTTAATTAAAACATGTT